>CM035225.1:94780261-95026807 GCA_020226215.1 Sindora glabra
TATAATTTTAAAATTTTAAAATGTATTTTTATAGCATCAGATGCTTGTCCAAAATTCTTAGCAATTATTTTGATTAGCACAATAATTTGTAAGTAAAAAAGTAATTTATCTTTAAAATTCTTCAAATTATTATTTGAATTTGTATAGTATTTGAATCGGTTAATACAATACAAATCATCATATTATAATCACATTTTATCTATACATAAAAGTAATTGTGTTTTTGGAAAGTTGAAGTATAAATTTTGTTTAAATAAGATTCAGGGGATAAAATTAAAATTTTAGTAAAAATTAAAAGATTAAAAGTGATTTTTCCATCATAAAAATATTGAAATATCATTTATACATATATCATGTAGGATGCCAAATTAGATACTATATAATTAAATGTCTTTATTAAATTTTTTTTTAGCACATTAGTTAATTGAGCAATATTGTATATTTTTTTTAAATTAGAGGATAATTTTATTTCAAATAAAATTTTAAGGGATATGATTAAAACTTTAATGAAAATTAAGGGATCAAATATTTTTTTATCAAATACATGTATGTGTGTGTGGAGTATACCAACTGAGAGGAGTAAATTACGTGTGTGGTGTGTGTGTGTATATATGTGTGTGTGCACGTGCGCGCGCACATATGTGGTATATCAAGCGAGAAGAGTAAATTATGTATGTGTGTGTGTAAGGCATATCGAATAAGAGAAGTAAATTATATTTATAATTAGGTGTTTCTATTAAAAAAAACTAGTAACATTAGCCAACTAAGTGATTTTGCACACTTTTAAGAATTTAGAAAATAAATTTGCTTCAAATAAAATTTAAAGTATAACATTAAAATTCTAGTGAAAGGTAAGATATTAAATATGCCTTTTTGCCACACACCCATGCATATGTATGGCGTGCACGCACACAAACGTTTATATACGAGATATATTAAGTGAGAGAAGTACTTTTATATGATAATAAAACAAATAAATCATGATTGTTAAATTTGTTATTAAATGACTACGAGTAAAATGTGAAGTTATATAATTTTTTAAAAAATGTTAGACATGATTAATTCTTCTTATTTATTACATAAAAATATTTGTATCATTTAATATGTTATCTCTCTCTCTCTTGCTCTCTCCCTATACATACATACATACATACATATATATATAAACATATTAAATAAGAAAATTTTCTTTGAGTGAGAGATAGAGAATTGTAATTATCATATCTAATATTGAAGAGTTATAATTAAAATAAAAAATCACGTAATTTTTTAAGTAATCATGTTATCTTTCAATTGTACTTTAATCATAATTAGTAATGTAAAATTTAACGATTATGTTTTACTTATTTCATCTTTCACATGAAGATACTCCTCATTTATCCTCTCTCTCTCTCTCTCTCTATATATATATAACATCCAAAATATCCCTATATTTTTTTTACTAAATGCGGAACTTATTCTTATTTGAAATAAAAATAATAAATAATAAATTTGTCGCAACCACGATGGCTCTGCTCAAAATGCTTTTAAACTTAGCTTGCTTTATTATTCGCTAAATTCTATATTATTGTGTCTCTCTTGTAACAAGACTTTTCTTTTCCCTGAAAAGAAAAAAACTTTCTTTTACATTTTATGTATTTTAAAATTTCCTGTCTTGAATCTTGTTACTTGGTAAAAATTTTATGCATTTTTTTATGCATTTGAGAGTTGTAATTTGTCATAAAAATTTGAAAATCCAAAAAAATTATATTAAATTTTTAATTGACCAAGGTGTAATTTATTCATATATTTTACATATAAAATATGTAGAAAATTATAATATTTTATAAAATAATAAAAAATTATGAATTTTTAAGAAAGAATGCGTGGGTTGATATTATTTTGCCAAAAAAAAAATGAAAAGCGTGCCGTGGAAGCATAATCCAAAATTCAATGGATTAATCGTGTGAGTTATATATATATATATAATTTTGGTAAATTGAATTATATGTCCTTTGTTTAATCAAGAAAAAGTCCACACCGAAGGCTTCCTTCCTTGACAAAAACTAATTAAATTTCGGTTACTTAATTAGTGGGTCAGTCATGGTGGGCATCGTTATCGTTAAGGTTTTAAACCATTATCATTGACGTTTTCAATAATCAATCAATTAAATATTCTTTTCCAGAAGGTCTTTTCCAAGTCTAATCCTTCTATTCTAACCTCCATCCTCACTCAAAACGACTCAATTTTTTTCCCGAAATACCCTCCAACTTGCCTCCATATTTCACGTTCCTACCATATCCAACTATCCAAACAGGCGACAAACACAACACCATCCACCCTTCCGGGCTTCCCGCCAAGTAACCCGAGCCAAGCTGAGTAACTCATGGGCTCGCGAAAACATAAAGGTTGTGATTGAATTGACCAGTCAAGTGGGCCCCACCCAACTGACCGCGGACTCCAACTCCAAATTCAACCAGATTTAATAAAACATTTCTACGTACAAGTTAATTCATTCAATGGGACGAAAAGATTCAAACGTAATTTTAAAAAATATGATAATTAAGAGTACCTAAATAATTATAACAAAAATGTAAATTTAAAATATTTAAATTATTTTCACAGTAAATATATTTATTAATTTAAATTTCTTTGATGCAAATGAATTAATTTTAATATATTTATTATTTTGTTATTATTAAATTAATAATTTAATTTTTACTCAATTAAAAAAAAGTTATTAACTCGCGTATGAATACAAATTTAGCAATATATCCAAATTCGAGACATTTAAGAAAAAAATGTTTAAACTTGATTTATTTATGGTATAAAATATTTTATATTATTAATAAATAAGATGAAGATATTTTTAAAAAATAAAAATGATTAAAAATTTTGATTATAATAAGAGGTTTTAATATATTTTATTAATATAATAATTTTTAAAAAGATAATAATATAAAAATAATTTATATAATAAATTAAATTTAAAATTTTAAAATATTGAACTCTTTTTAAAAATTAAATAATTAATTTTTAAATTATAAATAATTAATATTTTCATTTTCAATTATTATATTTTACTTTACTTTTTAAAATGGGATTTCGCCTTTTCAAAGGAATCCAATCCAATAAAACGTACGGCGCTTGCAGCGGAAACGCCTATTTTAATTTCTGTTTTAAATTTCTTTTTCCTTGTTGACAAAGAAAAAGAAAAGCCTGATGAGAAACATCGAAAAAGCCAAATCCGTCCGTGATGGCCTAAGTATTCGACCTCACGCGCCTGATTCGTCAGCATTATTTCACTCTCTTTATCTGTTCCTTTCTCTCTCTACTTTCTCTCTCCACACTGTCCCCCTTATATATAAACCCTCCAGATCTCATCGCCACCCCACAGCCCTTGCCTTTCCAGTTCCCACTTCCGTTGGATCTAATATACCACGCCGTTCCGTTTGTATCTTTTTCATTCCATGGAGGACCCGAGATGCAATAAGCGGGTCCGAGATGACTCGGACGAGTCCGAGTTTGACTCGCTGGAAGCGAAGCGACTCAGGGACGATTTCCTTGAGTTCCTCGACGACACCGAGCCTGCACCGTCAAGTCATGACCTTGACTCAGTTATTAAAAGTTTGCAGGAAGAGATTTCTGGTTCCTCCTCGCCGTACCCTCAGAGATCGGATTCCGGCGACCATCAGCCGCAGATAGGGTACCTTCTAGAAGCTTCCGATGACGAACTCGGTCTTCCGCCGCCGGCAACCTCCTCGGTCCCTGAGACGAAAAACGATGAGTTTGTGAATGAATTAACCCGTGTCTCCTCTGACTCGTCGGGAATCGGTGAGTTTTGGGGGTTTGAGGATCCGATTCTGAGTTACGACTCGTTCGAGCTCGGAAATGAAGTTGGCTATAATGTAAATACTGAGTACATGGCCTTCGACGGGCTTTTTGATCACTCGGATGTGTATTATGATTCCGGGGAGTTTTCCGATTCGCGGCGGCCTGAGAGCTGGCCGGCACTGTAGGACGGCAGAAAAACATTTCCGGGTCAAATGAAATTGAAAGAATATCTCGACTTTTGTGGAACTGTTGGAAATTGCCATTATGGACTTTAAGATTCTTTAATTAACCTATTAAATTGTAGAAAAATTTTAATGTAGTTCCTGTTCTATTTAGAGTTTGGAACTAACAGTATTTGCTTATTATGTGGCCAACACATAATTGTCAATTCATGTGTTATATTTTATGATAACATTATTGGTATTATTTTTATATTGTTCAAATCAAATTTAAAAATTATGTAAAGAAAGGAATAGTGATACATGGAGAATATTGAAGACTCTGTATATATATATATATATATATATATATATAAAGTGTTCCAAAAACTTTGTTACAAAATCCTTTTCAATTTGAAAATAATTGGGTATTCCGAAGAATAAAAAGGGAAATATTTCATTATAAAATTGATATAAAAATAAAAGATCAAGATAAAAATATCTTACTTTTTTAATTTTTGAGTTAAAAATTAAAAAATATATTTATTATTTTTAAAAATAAAAAATTAGGAAATAAAATGAGTAAATTATTTTTTATATTTTAACGTGATTGTATTTTATCTTGTTAATTTCAAAAATTTATAAATTAGACCTTTAAAAGATTGTAATTATTATCCATCATTCGTTTAATTAATTGTTTACTAGATTATACAATGCTTTAATTTATTTATTAAATAAGAATAATAATATTATAAAGAAATATTTTATTATATTTATATATAATTTTATAATTTAATTTTTATTAATTATATATAAAAATATGTAATAATAATGTGATTTTTATTTAAGTTTTTTTTAAAAATTAAGTAATTTACTAAAATATTTAATTAAATAAATAATAAATATTAATTATAATTTTTTTATGCTTTGAAGATTTAATTTATAAATTTTTGAAATTTATAAGGATAAATTGTAACTACGCGGACGACGGGGAAGGTTGCATGTTTCCCACAAAATTATTTTTTAAGCCAACAAACAATCCTACCTTAGTTGCTTCTTTACGCAAGTTATAAAAACCCCCGTTTATTTTCGGTGAATTTAAGATAGATTGTCACGAGGCCGTTGGAATAATCCTTCTCGTAATTCCGCTTATTGTTTCGAAAAATATTTTTTGAAGAAAATATTATTTATTTATATATATTTTTGATAAAAGAATAATATACTATTGATATTTATAATTATAATCAAAGGAATGATATTAAGAATTATTGTAATAGGAAATAATAAATTTTTTTAAAGAAAGGAAAATTTACTTTTTTATACATTTTATATTTAAAATTAACGAAATAAAATAATTTTTTATAATTATACTTTATAAAAAACATTTTCGACCAATGCCTTGATGAAAGACCTTATTGCTTTCCACACCTTTTTTCCACATTATTTTTATAAAGAAAGAAATTTCGGTATACTATTATTATAATGTAGTATTAAATTTAAAAATTTAATAGTATTAATTAATGTTTTAGGCTTGGTTTATTTTATTAATTTTTTATAAAATATTAAAATGAATAAAAAATATTTTACTTGTTTAATATTAAATATAAAAAATTTAAAGAAAATATTTTCTCCTATTTCAAAAAAAAATTTCTTTCCTTAATTCTCAAACTTCTAGATATTATTTTTTTAATCATCTATGTAAATAGAATATCACCTTCATTAATATATATGTAAATGATATTTTTTTATAGAAAATACTTTATGATAAAACAAATGAAACCTTTTCATTAGAAAGTATTTTTACAAAATATAATTATAAAATATTAAAATAGATGGAAAGTATTTTTTTTTAATATTAAATATAAAAAATTTGGAGAAAGTAATTTTCCTTATTTTTAAGAAGAATTTACTTTTCTTTATATCTAAATTTTTAGATATCATTTTTTTAATCATCAATATAAATGACATATTACTTCTTCATTAATATATATATATATGTAAATGATATTTTTTATAAGAAAATAATTTTTTACAAAATAAATAGAACCTAAAATTATTGATCAATATAATACAATATAAATTAAATAAAATCAAATGATTTAAAGTTGATGAACGATATATTTTAGTCATCACGGACTTTAACAAGAGGTTTAATACTAAATCCAGCTAAATCTAAATACTGAAATTGTTTGAAAAAATTGAAATCTTAATTTTGATATTACTCTATAATTTTTAAAGTATCAAATTTATTTGATTTTATGGTCAAATTTGAATAAAGAAATCATTTAGCAAAATTGAAATCATAATTTCAAAATTATTCCATAATTTTTAAAGAATCAAATTTGTCCAATTTCATAATCAAATTTAAATAAAGAATTGTTAAAGAAAAATTGAAATCATATTTATTGTACTTACAATTAATTTCAAAATTATTCTATTATCACAAAAATATAAAAATATTTTCTTAAATAAAAATATAAATTATAAGTATTCATGATGAGTATAAGATAATTTTTTATATGCATAAATATTAAATTTTTTTAATTTAATTGGCTCACTTGATTTAATTTCAAAAATGTCTTTCACCTCAAAAATATTTAAATAGATTGAACTTTTAAATTATTTTAATTTATTTCATTATAAGAATGATACAAAAATATATTTTAACATTATATATCACACAAACAAAATATTAAATTCTTTTTAAAAGGAAATAAAATAAAATAATAAAATAAAAAAAGAAAATGGGATAGTCAGTGTTGTCCCATCCATCATCCTTTGTTATGAATAGATAACATCTCTTTCTCTTTTTTTGATTTCTTAATTTTTTTATTTTTATAATACTATATTTGAAGGAAAAAGACATTATACCACATATGAGTATACATGTAAACTCAATAGCACAACATCATATAAAAAAAGATAAATATGAAATAATTTTTATGTACATTAATATTAATTTTTTTTGTTTAATCGGTTCATTCCAATTTAATTTTTAAAATATCTCTCATCTCAAAAATATTAAAATAATTTGAACCTCTAAATTACTTAATTTATTCTATCATAGGAATTACATAAAAATAACATATCAACATCATATATCAGATAAACAAAATATTAAATACTTTTTTTCTTTTTTAAAATAAAAAATAAATAAAAAATATATAAAACAAAATAAATCTAAGTAGAGATGGGATGGACATAGTGTTGTCCTATCCCTTTAAAATAAAAAAAAATGTGAAAAAGGAAAATGACAAATGGTTATGTAAACACTTCTTATTTCAAATTATCCTTATCATGTTCAACTTCTTTTCACATGATTTCTTCTTTTGTGTCTTCCTTTTTTTTTAAAAAAAAAACAAGCAAGCAAGCAAACAAACAAAGCAAGAAAAACAAAATATATATACACACACACTAATAATAAAACTAATAAGGGAAGGGAGAAAAAAGAGAACAGAGATAGGAAGAGGAAAGAAAGAGAAAGACGGTGAGGAAAGAAGAAGAAGAAAAAGAAAAGAGTAGAAGAAAGAAAGAGATAGAAGAGAGAGGGATCTCGGGAATGAGAGGGAATTTTTTTAGTTGATTCTAATGTTACTAGTTGTTGTTATGGAGGTTTTAGAAAGAAATATAAGAAGAAGAGTTTTTAAAGAGAGCTCATTTCTTGCATTTTTCTACTCCTAGGTTACCTGATCTAAAACTGAGTCCCCCTTCCCTAATAGGTGATTCAAGTATGTTAGATATAAAATAGATGAGAACTAGAGAAAAAGAGAGGAGAGGCCACTCTATCAATAACATACTTTTTGCATTTTACATGTCTGTGGTGGAATTAATGGAGAAAACAGACGCCATGTGCGATGTTAGGTGAAATTCAGTTGATGATTAGTGATAAGGAAACAAGCCCACTTATGAAAGGTAGAGATAAGGTAGGGTGAGATGCAGTAGGTTGGTATAAAGGAAGTGTAGTGTAGAAAAGAGGGAAGTATTGTAGCTTTTCATCCATTATTCATTAAAAAAAATTATTTGTCCTACAAATTTTTCTTATTTTTATTATATATTTTTAATTTTTAATTTAATTTTTTAATTTAATTTTATTATTATATAAACAAAATTAAGTGTTAATAATTGCTCTTTTAGTTATTCTTCTAGGATTAAAAGATAAGTAAAGACGTTGACACATAATCCATGAGAATAAAAATAACTTAATGGTGAAATATTAATGATTTAGAGTGCAAACTTAATCTTCGTTGAAAGGATCTTAAAATAACAAGAAGATTAATGACTTGGATTGACGTATGCTTGATCTAGTTTGATTAGATTTAATTTAACAGCAAGAAAAAAATAATTTGGATGACATGAAAGCATGTCGTTGGCACAGTATTGGTGAGGAAGATTATTGTAGAGTATCTTTATATAAATTTATTAAAGAAATTGTACATAACATATAAGTTAAAATAAATAATAATTACAAGAAATTATTTATAGAGCATTTTTTGAAGGAAACAACATATAATCCCCTATTGATTTAATCCTAACCAAGAGTAACCATTATGTTATCATGGATTACAAATCACTGCATATGCTAGAGCTATAACATGGAGTATAATAGCTAAAATATACCATTTCCACATTGTAGCATCTTTTCTTCAAAATTTTTACAAGATTAATGAGCCTTTAAATTGTTGTAGTGTCTTTATGCCAATATGAAGTAATGCAATGGTGATTCAAAGTAAGAGTAGAAGAAAATAAGGATAGTTAGCAAGAAATCGAAGAAAAGTAGAGAAACTGGGTGATAGAGGTTGATCGAAGGTAAAGGAATGGTGATAAAGAGACCGATAAGAAATTAAAAGAAAGAAACAAAGAAATTGAGTGATGGAGATTGAGAGAAGATAAGAGAATAATGGTGATGAAGGCTAAATTGAAGGAATAAAAATAAAGAAGCATTGAGAGAGATAATGTTGATAAAAGAAAAGGATTTTTTTTATATATATAGGACTATTATGTTGTAAAGAAGATAAAAAAAAAGGATAAGTATGGTACGATCTACCAACACTGGGTTAGAAAGGATAAATAACCTGTTTTTCACAAATTTAACTTGATTTAATCAAGTTTAAAAATAAATAAATCAAATTAATATAGTTTAAAACCTAACTTTATTAATTTTGACTTAATAATTGAATTGAAACAAGTTTGACCTAAATTGATTAGGTTCAAAAAATAAATGACCTAAATTGACACAGGTTTAACTTAGCTTAACTGCATTGAATTTAACAATAAAAATGAAATAAACCGATTTGACATAAACTTGATCTAGCTCGAGTGGATTTGGTGTGAATGGCTTGAATTAACATGGGCTTCACTTAATATGAATTGTTTGATTTAATAATGGAAAGGCAATAAGAAAAATAACTTAAATTGATACAAGCTTGACTTAACTTGATTGAGTTAAATTTAATAAAAAAGTAAATGAAATGGATTGGGCTTGACCTAACTTAATTAAATTTGATTTAATAATGTGAAAAGTAAGTGACTTGGATTGACACAAGCTTAACTTAGTTTGATCAGCTTCGATTTAATAATAAAGAGGACATAACATGGATTGACATAGGCTTGACTTAACTTGATTGAGTTTAACTTAACAAAGTAAATGACTTGAATTGACATAGACTTGACTCAACTTGATTGAATTTGATTTAACGATAAATAGAAAAATAACTTGGATTGACACAGACTCGATTTAACTTAATTGAGTTTGATTTAATGATAAAGAAGTAAATGGCCTGGATTGACACAGGCTCAACTTAATTAGATTGAGTTTGATTTATTGATCAATAAGAAAATGATTTGGATTGACATAGACTAAACTCAATTTGATCTAGTTCAATTTAATGATGAAAAGAAAAATGACTTGGATTAAGTTCGATTTAACGATAAGAAGGAAAATTGACATAAGCTTAATTTAATTTAATTGAGTTTAATTTAACGATAAGAAGATAAGTGACCTGGATTGATACAAATTTGACTTGACTTGATTGAGTTGGATTTAACGATGAATATGGAAATGATTTATATTGATATAGACTCAATTCAACTTGATTGAATTCAATTTAATGATGAAGAAATAAATTACCTGAATTAATGAAGACTTGACTCAACTTAATCGAGTTCAATTTAACAAGGTAAATAACCCAAATTAATGTAAACTTGACCTAACTTGATTAAGTTTGAATTAATAAGCTAAATGGCCTAAATTGACATAAGTTTGACTCGATTTAATCAAGTTTGATTTAACAAGGTAAATAACTTAGATTAATATAAGCTCAACTTGATTTGATTGGGTTCAATTTAATGAGGTAAATGATTAGTATTGATATAGGCTCAACTCAACTTGATTGAGTTTGAATTAACGAAAAAAGCAAATGACTTGGGTTGATATAAGCTTAGTTTAACTTGATTGAGTTTGATTTAATAAGGTAAATGACTTAGATTGATACAATTTTAACTCGATTTGATCAAGTTTAACTTAATGAGGTAAATGATTTGAATTGACATAGGCTCAACCCAATATGATTGAGTTTCAATATAATGAGGTAAATAACCTGGATTAACACAAGCTCGACTTAAATTGATGAAGTTTGATTTAATGAAGTAAATGACCTAAATTGACATAGGCTTAATCTAACTTGATTAAGTTCGATTTAGTGAGGTAAATGATCTAGATTAATACAAGCTTGACTTAACTTTATTGAGTTTGATTTAATGAACAAAAGGAAAATGAGCTGGATTGTCACATACTCGACTCAACTTAATTAAGTTTGATTTAATAAAAAAGGCAAATGACCTGAATAAACACAAACTTAATCTAACTTGATTGAGTTTGATTTAATAAAGAAAAGGAAAATAACCTAGATTGATATAGGCTTAACTCAACTTGATTAAGTTTTATTAAAAAAATGGCAAATGACCTAGGTTAATATAAGCTTGACTCGACTTGATCGAATTCGATTTAACAATGTAAATAACTTGCATTGAAACAAGCTTGACCCAATTTAATTGAGTTTCATTTAACGAGGTAAATAATTTGAATTAACATAGGTTTGACCTAACATAATTAAATTCGATTTAATGAGGTAAATAATTTAGATTGATGTAAGCTCAACTCAATTTGATTGAGTTCGATTTAACAAGGACTTGGATTGACATAGGCTTAACTTAATTTAATTAACTTCAATTTAATGAAGAAAAGGAAAATGACCTAGATTGACACAGGCTTAACTCAACTTTATTAAGTTTAACTTAATAAAGAAAAGAAAAATTGACCTAAATTGATATAGGTTTAACTTAACTTGATCAAGTTCAATTTAACAAGGTAAATGACCTAAATTGATAAAGGCTCAACCTCATTTGATTGAGTTCAATTTAATGAGGTAAATGACTTGAATTGACACATGCTCAATCTGACTTGATTGAGTTTGATTTAATGAAAAAGGAAATTATGCAAACATGACTTAGTGTAAGAATGTGATGCATGTAATAATGAGTTGCTTATCTCTTAAAAGAGTTCCTTACTTCATCATTTTAGGGACTTTTTCCTAAAAAGGTTTGTCATTTCCTATTATACACATTTCCTTTTTGTTTGGCTTAAATCTTTTTACTAACATTGCCCTTATTTTTTATCTAGTAGAA
Source organism: Sindora glabra (assembly GCA_020226215.1). Classification (NCBI taxonomy): domain Eukaryota; kingdom Viridiplantae; phylum Streptophyta; class Magnoliopsida; order Fabales; family Fabaceae; genus Sindora; species Sindora glabra. The sequence continues at coordinate 94,791,917 of CM035225.1, forward strand.
TTGAGATAATTCTAATGCTTAGTTTGACCAAATATACATTATTGATTGCATTCAAGTAATCCAGGAACATTCGGATAGATAAAAAGTCTTATAGTGTCACAAGGCACATTTACCATATGAATATACATGAAATTTAAATAAGGAAAAAGGGATGAGACATAATAATGAATATCATTATTGTAATAGAGGTTAAGAACAAAGAATTGTTAAATAAAATTCTAGCATGGACAACAATAAATATTATTTGCAATAGGATTTACAAGGGATTTTGACCTTTTGACAATATGTTTTAGAACAACAATTTCAATTGCTTTTGTATATGATTCAATGATCATAAATTATGAAACCAACCATAATGAGCCTCGTTAAAGAAAATCTTCTTCATAGCACATGGTCCTTTTAGCATATGTCCTTATTAATCCTTTTTAACAAAGGTGGCCATGGTATAATGCATATAGTTTTTCTTTTGATAACATTTAATTGATCATACTGAGCTTAAATCCATTTGGCCTTTCCTAATGATGACAACTTAACCCAAACGAGACTAATCTCACAAAATATGAATAATTCAACTCAAATGAGCTTTAGGAAAGCCTTAAAAGTTAAGATAAGGTAATTAAAAAGATGGAAATTGGTTTCATAAAACTTCTTCATACTAAGTTTTGCACGTATTGAGCAGACATAAAATCTAAAACCCTAATTTTCCACTGAAGTCAAGAATGTAAAGTCACAAGCAAAGAAATCATTATGGTGCAAAGAAATCATAGAATTCATGAACTAACAATGCCTGTTATTTAGAACTAAAATGTATGGCAACTTTATTTGAGAAAGAAAGAATCAAATTGATAGTATCTCGCAAGTCATATTCTCAATCCTTTAAGTGTTTAAGGATAAATGTCTCATTCAAACTCAATCTATTAAGAATTGCACTAGCATAGACTTGCTTAAATTCTCAATCTCCATTACCTAATTCATATACACAAAGAAAATAAAAAGGACTTATTAAATGTTGTAATAAGGTTAAAGTAACATGAAATGAGAAGCTATCAACCAAAGAGATAAAAAAACTATTGATGGATGAATCTCAATAGTAAGTGATTAAGAAGGTATATAACTGGAATTATAATTATTCTAATGATATATCATCCCTCCTCTTCTTATTATAATTTTTTTATTCTTTTTGTTCTCTTTTTTTTCCTTTTAAATTTTTTAGTTTTTTTAAATGAACTATTCCTTTTCACTAAGCACTTAATATACCTTCACAATTATTTAAAAGCCAATCGGCTTATTGATTCAATACATTTTTAACCTTTGAGGTTATGAGAAATATTTTTTTAAGGCTTGTAATGAGCTAAAAACAAAGAAAGCTAATTAGGCACAAAAAAGGCATTAACGAAAATGCAAAGGTTGGCTATTTAGGTACAAATGGTTCATTTAAAGAAAAAGTACCTTAATCATATTTGTGCATACATGTGAAAATATAATCTTAGCATGAATCAAAGCAAGCTTTGAAGTTACAACATAATAGGTGAATTTTATATATAAAAAAGATAGTCATAATTAATTAAATAGGCTTAAGTCTTATAGTTAAGGGTTACCAAACTTTATTCTTTTAATTTAAACTTTATTACCAAACCTATCAATTTCAAGAAATAAGATAAATGTTCAATTATACTATGAAATCTTTAAACCCAATTAATTCATGCTCAAGATTTATACAATTTTTAAAATTATTGGAAGGTACCTAAATAAAAAAAAGAACCTAAAATTTTAAAAAAACTTAAACTAGAATTTTAAATTGGACTTTTTTTTGAATGAGGGATAAATCATGAAAGAAAAAATATGTTACTAACAAGATATGTATTAAGAACTAAAAATAACTCTTTACATAGCCATTTTTTATATACACAATGAGTTTGATGGTTTTACTAATATTTTTTTTATTATTCTTCCTCCTAATTTAATTTAGATAATGTCCTTAATGTCTTTTATAGATGAGCAAAGGTATAGAAAAGAAAATTAGAAACACACAAAAAATAGAAAAAAAATTAGGAGTAAAATCATATTAAAGAAAGTTACAACTAGAAAATGGTTATAATCAGTATTTTAAAACCTGGCCTAACCATTAACTCAACAAGGCGAGTAGGTGAAGGTTGGATTGGTTTAACTAGATGGTTGAACTTATTAATGTGTTTTTATATTTATAAATATATTTAATAAAAATTAATATATCCATGAATTAATATTTTCATGTCATTAAAAATTTAATTTTTTTAAAATTTAAATTTATATGTTTCCATTGTGCAAAAATAAATATATTTTATTACTAGTATTTATAGTACATATATAATATAATTTAAATGAAGTTAAGAAATATTTAAAATAATGTGATTAATCAAAATAACATAATTTAAGATTATATTTAATATAACCTTAATTAATATAATTTATTATATAGTATATATATTTTCATTATTAAAGAATCTAGTTACAAATACTCAATATGTATATTTAATGACATGTATGATGTGAATCACAACATTGCTCTAGTGGTTAAGGCTGCTATTTGCATGCATAGGGGTGGGGGTTAAACTTTCCATGGCAAAAGATTACAATTTTATTAAAGCACAGAGTGGAGACTCATCATAATAGGTTTATAACCAATTTGATGGATTTTTGAGTAATTACTAGGTTTTGACGGTTTAAAGTGGTTGAATCACTCTTATGGGTATTAACTATCTCTTTAAACCAAATCAAGGATCGATTCCTGGTTAGACCGGTTATACCAGCTGATCCAATCTGGGTTTAAAAATAATGGTTGTAAACTCAAAGAAAAAGTGCTTTAATCATATTTGCATATGCATATAAAAATATAATCTTAACAAGAACTAAAGTAAGTTTTGAAGTGATAACATAATAGATGAATTTCACACATAAAAAAGATAGTCATAATTAATTAAACAAGCTTAAAGTTTAATGATTAAGGGCCACCAAACTTGATTCTTTTAATTTAAAGTTTATTACCAAACTTATCAATTTCAAGAAATGAGATAATTGTTCAGTCATGTTATGAAATCTTCAAACCCAATTTATTCATGTTTAAGACTTATATAATTCTTAAAATTAATGGAAAGTATCTAAATAAACAAAAGGCCTTAAAATTAAAAAAATTAAAATGAAATTTTAAAATTGGAACTTTTTTTGAATAAGGATAAATCATGAAAGAAAAAATATGTTATTAAGAAGATGGAGATCAAAAGCTAAAAATAACTCTTTATTTGACCATTCTTTACACATAAAATAAGTTTGATGGTTTTACTAATAATTTTTTTTATTCCTCCTTCTAATATAATTTAGATAATGTTTTTAATGCCTTTTATAGATTAGCAAAGGTATAGAATAGAAAAATAGAAATACACAGAAAAAATGAAAAAAAAAAGGAAGTAAAACCATTGTAAAGAAAGTTACAACCAAATAGTGGTATCTAGGTTACACTTCTTATTGTTATCCTGGGTCTATCAATTTACCTATTTGATTAATAGATTAAATTCAAATATAAAGATTTATAATTGATTAATCAGCTATTCAGCAGTTAAGGTGGATATTATGATGCAATAAATCACTTAGGAAATAAATTCCTATTCCATAGCTTAATCTAAGAAAGACAACAAACTGTCATAAAAATCATTAACGTCTAACAATTTTAACAATTTTTTATAAAAGCTTAGTTTAGCCTAATATATAATATGAAAATTCCTTCTAACATTTCTAGACTATTAGGTAATGCAACAAAGGCTTTAACATTATAAAGCACATATCCAAAGTATTCGTGCAAGCTCAAAACCTTTAACTTAGTATTTAAGGTATAGTTAACGATGATCTTATCACCTGAATTTTTTAGAATGATACTCAAGACTTTGCCTTTTCTAATAATTGCAATTGTTGCCACACATCCTCTTAACTCTTGGATTTTTTTGCTATACACAAAGTTGATATTTATGATAGCTAAATCTTACTAAGCTCGTTTGTTACTTTTACAAACTCATCATCCTTCCCTAGGATGGATCTATTAGAGATACATATTGATTTAAATCTATATATCGATGGTCCTTTCCTTTTTTCTTCTAGTTTAGGATAAGCCATATATGTATTGATAAATACGAATATGCATATTTATATGACAAAAATGAGTAACAAAAAGATCATACAAATTAACTATTATTAGAGAAGTTTGAATTTGAAGAGTTAGGCATAGCAATTTTGAAAAATGATGGAAAAATGTACAACAATAGTAAAAAAAGATCATGCAAATTAACTATTATCAGAGAAGTTTAAATTTAAAAAGGGATAAAGTTAAAAATAGATGTCAGGCATAATAATTTTGGAAAATAGAATGGAAAAATGAAAATAATTATGCAAAAAAGTTAAAAAGTGGTTAAAAAGTTAAAAAGAAAAGACATATACATGAATATGAATAGTAATTGTGATATTGGCTTACATTTTCCTTTGATTTTATACCCAATAATGGCTTAAATGCTTTCTATGAGTTAAGCATTTACTTCTTATCTAGTTTTCTTATAAATTAGTAAGTAGGATCTTTTAATGTCAGATTCTCAAGACTGTAGTGCTTTTTTTCTTTGTTGAATAGATCCACTAAATCAAGAAAATACTATTAATATGTTCACTAAAATGTTTCTCAAGAGTTTGAAGGATATTATTTAATGACTTTTTACTTAATCAATCCTTTATGAACAGAATTTTATCTTCTTGATTTTAAGAAATCATTCCATTGCTCTTACAGCTCGTATTACTATCCATATTGTACACTTATAGTAAATTCCTATTCTTTTAGCTTTTTACTTTTTAGCATAAGAACTTCTTCCTATTCTTGACATATATTTAACAAATAAATCATGACACTCACCAGTTAGATGTACCTTGGCTTTAATGATTTAATGCACATCATCAAGAAGGCTCAAATGCATGAGTACCTTTATTCTTTCAAGTTAGTATCTATAAATTTTCCTAAGTAAATCTTAAGGAAGAATAGGGAACCTAATTTTGAGTTTTACAAAGGTTTTCTCCACATCTTTTATAATCTTTACTTGAGAGCGAGTCTAATATGGATGGAAGCAAGGTTTCTCTTTTGATATGAGTTATTTTATTTTTTTGAAATAAAGTTAAATGTATAAGTGTAGTGATATACTTATAAGAGAGTGATATTGCCAAAAGTCATTCATTCCACTTAAAAAAAAACTTCATGGATTACTTCAAATCACTTATGATCATAGGCTTCAATTTTTTTTCTAATATGTAATACTAGTCCTTAAAGCTTATAATCAATTTCCAATAAGTTTAAGTGATATAAATGACTTTAGTGATATATCTATATGATAAAATAATAGATACAAGATGCCCAAGAATAAAAATAACAATCATGTTTAGATGGGCAGTAATAAAACATAGGATAAGCTATTCAAGTTTAATTTTCAAAATGATGACAAGCTATTTAGTTTAATTGATATATGGCTTAATCATCATTTTTAGAGTAAACTTGCATGACTTAGATAAAAGATTAGTCATAAAAGAGTTCCCTTATGCATTCGATAAGGATTTTTCTTAGGCTTGAAATTTCCTCTCATAGGATAGACTTCTCTCAAATAAAGTGGTTCTAAGTTTATTCAAATTTATTCTTGGTTTAGATTTTATGACACCTAATTGATAAAATGTCCCTAAATTGTCTTTACTATCACCACTATAGGCTAGCAAAGCCCTCAATACTCACTTATGACAGGCTATAAACGGAAAGGGTTCAATTTGAGTAGGGGTGTTCACTAGCTTGCACGGAGACTAACAATCTCACAAAGGCATTGCTACTTTATCCCTTAACTAATCCTAAAAGGTAATGTAAAGTCCAAGTAGGAGGCTTATGATATGTGTATGAGATTTACAATGTATAGTGTGTGAGAGGAAACATCAATCATTCTAAAATCTTCACATGATAAATTTACCATAAAATAAGTGAAGATAATCATAATGAGACAAACAAGAAAAATACTCATGTAAAGAAAACATTAAACCAATATGGAGTAAGAAAATTCAAAGTTAAGATAAAAAAGAAGGAACAAAATGGCCTGACTTCGATTTAAGTCTTTAGTAGAGGTGTCAATCTGTCACGATGTGCTCTGCAATGGAATTGGTTAGAGCCAAGTATTTCTACCTTCTTAAAATGTTAGTGGGTATGAATAAAAAGAAAATAAAATTGCTACCAATTATTTTTTATAGTATGATTAAAACACCGAAAATGGTGCATTGTTATAATTTAGATTTGGGAGTTGATTACGTGTAGAAAAAATATTAGCACCCTACAACATTCATTCAAAGAACAGTTGCCCATTTATTTTAATTTTATTTTTGAATTGAATTATGATGATTTTTATTGTATTATATGTGTGTTTTTTTTTTAAAAATGTAAATTTAATTTTAGTTAATTTGTTGATTTGATTATCAAATTTATCTAACTTCATCACAAGATTTGAACGAAATAAAATATTTTAATAATATTAAGTATTATTATAATTGCACCTATAATTGAATTACTTAATTTTAATACGTTATAAGTACTAATTAATTATTTAAATGATTTTTATTAAAATCATTATAATATAACTTTTAAACTAATAAGCTAAAAAATTATTTTATTTATTTATCTAAAAATTATCAAATAGAAAACTTTTAATTTAGAGTATCAAATTTGTCTAATTTCATAACCAAATATAAAAAAAGAAATTATTTAAAAATAAAATTATTTTAATATTATTTAAAAATTTTTAAGTATCAAATTTATCCAATTTTATAGCTAAATTTGAATAATAAAATTATTTGAAAAAATTGAAATTATAATATTGATATTATTTTGTAATTTTTAAAGTATCAAAATTGTCTAACTCTATAGTTAAATTTGAATAAATAAATTGTTCAGAAAATTGAAATCATAATTTTGAAATTATTTTGTAATCTTTTATAGTATCAAATTTATCTAATTTTATAATCAAATCTGAATAAATAATTATTTAAAAAAATTAAAATTATATTTATTATACTTACAATTAATTTTAATATTATTCTATTATTACAAAAGTGTATAATATTTTCTTAAATAAAAATATAGATTATAAGTGCACATGATAAGTATAAGCTAATTTTTTATATGCAATAATATTGAAATTTTTTAGTTTAATTAGCTCATCTGATTTAACTTTAAAAATATTTCTTACTTTAAGATTATTTAAATAGATTGAATTTTTAAACTATTTTAATTCATTTCATCATAAAAATTGTACAAAAATTATATTTTAATATCATATTTTGGATAAATGAAAAATTAAATTATTTTTTAATAAAAATAAATAAAATTAAATTAAATTAAAATTAAAAAAATTAAAAAGAAAGTGAAATGGGACGGTCAGTATTGTTCCATCTATTGTCCTTTGTTTTAAATTCAATAGCGTGACATCATATACAAAAAAAAAAGACAAATGTGAGATAGTTTTTATGTGCATAAATATTAAGATTTTTTTGTTTAATTAACTTACCTAATTTAACTTTTAAAATACCCCTCACATAAAAAATATTAAAATAGTTTAAACTTTTAAATTATTTTAATTTATTTTGTAATAGGAATCGCACAAAAATAACATTTCTACATCGCATATTAGATAAACAAAATATTAAACACTTCTTTCTTTTTCTCTCTTTTTTTAAATAAACAAACAAACAAATAAAAAATAAAATAAAATAAAACTAAACAAAGATTGGATGGACATAGTGTCATCCTATCTCTTTAAAATAAAGAAAATAGATGTAAAAAAGGAAAAATAGCAAATGGTTATGTAGACACTTCTTGTTTTAAATCATCCTCATCAAGTTCTTCTTCTCACATGACTTTTTCTCCTAATCTTCTTCTCACGCGCGCATGCGCGCGCGCACACACACACACACACACTAATAATAAAACTAAGAAGGAAAAGAGAAAAGAGAGAAAAAAATTAGGAAAAGGAGGGAGAGAGAGATGGTTAGGAAAAGTGAGAGAGAAGAAGAAGAAGAAAGAAGAAAAGAGAGAGAAAATAGAGAAAGCTTGGGATAAGAAGGGCTTTTTTTAGTTTGATTTCTGATGTTGCTAGTTGTTATCATGGAAGTCTTAGATGGAAATATGAGAAGAATTTTTAGAATGAGCTCATTCCTTGCATTTTTCTACTTTCGTGCTACCTGACCTAAAACTAATTCCCCCTCCCTCATAGGTGATTCAAAATGCTAGATATGAAATGGATGAAAATTAGAGAAAAAGAGAGACAAGACCACCTTATTAATAATACACTTTTTATGTTTTACATGTGTGTGGTGGAATTGATGGAGAAATAGACTCAACGTGTAATGTTAGGTGAAATTTAGTTCATGATTAGTGGTAAGAAAGTAAGCCCACTTGTGAAAGGTAGAGATAAGGTGGAGTGAGATGCAGGCGGTGGGTATGAGGGAAGTGCAATATAAAGAAGGGGAGATTATTAGTAGCTTCTCATCCATTATCCACTAAAAAAATTTATTCATCCTACAAATTTTTTTTATTTTTATTATATATTTTTAATTTTTTAATTTAATTTATTTTTTTTTATTTTAATCATTTTATTATAAGAATAAAATTAGGTGTCAAACAATCTAGACATAATGTATAATTGTAAAAGTGTTCCATTTTCTTTTAGAACTTTGATCTTCAAGGTGCACTTGTGTCCTGAGGTTATTATTATTATTCTTATTATTATTGTAAATTGTTACCGATAAGTTTTAGATGCTTAGATAATGATTAATTATTTATAATAAATGAAAGTTATAAATATTTGTTAGCTTATAATAAGATGGATTTATGAAAATAACATGAATACTCAAATTATAATGGTGCAGTGTTCAAGACAATATGAAAGAGGTAAAAGATAATGTAATTTATTAAAAATTAGAAACTGTAATTTGATTCATGCAATAATGTAATCCTAATTATTAATATAATAATTAGTTAAGATAGTGTATTTTTAATTGTTAAGATGTATAAGTTGATTTGTGATCGAGTGAATTGATAAATAATTATCTTATTTGTAATAAATAATATATGTGATACTAGTTTGCCACTTGTCTGATGCTCGGATAAAAATATAATATAATTTTTTATATTATTTATATTAAATTTAATCCATTATTATCATTATTTAATTTGATTTATTTTAAGATTGTAGAAATGATTTTGAAATACTACTGTTATAGCATTTACCAAAATAAAATAATTTAGGCAAGAATAATTTATTAATTTCAAGAGTAATGCAAATAAGATTTTGTACAAGAATTGTAGAACAAATTTGATTTGAAATGTTTTAAATTTAAATATGATTAAAAGTGATTATTAAAGTTTAGTATCAACCCATTTTTGTATAAACCAGTAAAGTTTTAAAAAAAAAATTAGACGAAATTTCATAAGTATTTGTTATGCAATTTTCAATCCTCATTTTATGCATGTATCATTTTTTCAACTCATTACTAATAATTATAACTCAACAAGTATAATCATTAATTAATCAATTAATTGGAAATTGAATACACATGTAAATTTGTAATTAGAAAATATATGAACTTTAGCTAAGTTTTTTTTACAATAAAATCAACAATATTATATATACTAAAAATAAGATATGAAATTGAATATAAAAGATTTAAAACTCAATTTTGGATTACATTATTTTATATGTATAATATTTTAGTAATAAAATATGAAATTTTTTTATTATATTCAACCAACATCTAATAGTTCTTATAAATATGAATTTGAAAATTTTGAATTTTGATCTAATGTAGTACTCATTTCTAATGATTATAAAATTAATTATACCATAACTTAAATGATTTAGAATTTTGTTAAAATTATATTGATTATTTAAAAAAATCATAGGTATAACTAAAAAGTAATTGAGATTATTATTAAATCCTTTCCAATTTAAATTGTGGACCAAATATGATTTAAATTATTTATAATTTATCAAATTTTCATTTGTAAAATATTGAATCTTAATTTAATATATTGCACATAATTATGTTAATTACAATAAATTAATTATACCAAAATATTGAATTTTTTGCATTTCAATTTAGTAATAAAATTTTATCACAACAAATAATTTGTAATAAAATTTTATCATAAGTATATTGAATATGTGAGGAAATTATTTTTAAAAAGTAATTAAGATTGTAGAACACCTTACCAAGGTACAATATCAATTATTTATCCTATCAATTTTATGCGTATATATACATGTGTGTATGTACATATAGTTTTTAATGTCTTAATTCTTATCATATATCAAAAGAAGGTTATTTAAAATAGATAATATATAGGATGAAGCCTGATTTCTAAGGCTTCATTTGTTTCGTTGGAAAGTATTTTTCATAAGAAAATATCATTTATATATAAACTAATGAAAGGATGATGTACCATTTACATTGATGATTAAAAAAAATGATACCTAAGAGTTTGAAAATGAAGGAAAGTAAATTCCTTTTTAAAATAGGGGAAGTTACTTTTCCTAAACTCTTTACATTTAACATTAAATAAGTAAGATACTTTCATTCATTTTATCATTTTTATAACTATATTTTACAAAAAATATTTTCCAACAAAATAAACGGAGCCTAAATATACTTAATGATTTTGATCTTTTAAGAATTTTTTGTCAATAAAAGCATTAATCACCTCAGGAAAGCTGTTTGTAGAATTATTCTGAAAACATGATACATCCATGACTTTGTTAATAATCACAAATCAATAATTAATAGATTTTTCTCAATTAATTAAGTGAAAAACCTCATATGAACTACTTTAAGTTTGTCAATGGAGAACATTTCTTAGGAAAATCAAATAGCATCATACTTCTATTATTTATTTGATCAAACACATAGCATTTATATCAAGTATCTATGCATCAAGAAGAAGAAAAAGTCATATAAAACATATAACACCATAAAAGCAATATAATAAATTGCAAAGATATTATAATTTTTTGGTCGTATACCAAAAAAGACATGTTTCATTCTCACTTGCATATATGAGATGCTTATAAGATAAAAATTCAAATTTATAGAGAAAAATCTTGGAATTATTAAATTTATTAATCAAAGTATTTTATTTGAAAATTAAAAGGCATCAATGTCGATTTGGATTGTACTTTTTATTTTTGTTAGCAATATAAACCTTAAAGTTTAATATCAAATACACACACCCTTCAATTAGCACTTCATAAAACCTTTGAATTAAATTTCTTAGCACAATTACTTAAATGTTAGAAGTTTGTAATACCCCAAACCAATATTTGAAATTATTTTATTTTAAAGGTTTTAAAATAATTATTTTAAATAATGATAGTATTTAAATTATACTCATTTGATGAAGGTTTTGTTGCAACGTTAACTTAAATAATTTTCATAGTGATTTTCTTAATAGCTAAGAATAGTTAGAAATTGTGAATATAATAATTTAGGAAAAAATATGTGCTTATGTTTTAAAAAATCATCATTTTAAAAATTTGTAGAATCTTAAAATATTTATTTTATTTTCAAGTTTTTAAATTTATTCATATATTGTTACCTTATTTGGAAAGGAATAAGAAAATTCTATTAAGATGAAAACTAAGTTGAGGAGATAAGTGGTTATGATTTGATAAGATTAGAAATTAGAACGAAGAAGGGATGGCTAATATAAAATGAGACAAGGTTAAAAAAATATAATAGGTGGCTAAGATTTTATAAAGGAAATGATCTTACATTGTGTGAGAAGCACTGAATCAAAACTTAAAGTTCCTTTATTTTTTTTCTTTCTCTTTTCTCTTTCTACCTTTGGCACTCCATTTCTCTTTCTCTCTCTTTTCCCTTCCTTCTTTAGTAGCCTTCTTCTATACCACCACCATCCTTGGCATTCATATTACTAGTACAGGCCACCATAAGCACATCTTCGCCTTTCTTCCCCTTTTTTTACTCCTATGAACAATGGGTTTTCTGCTTTTTTTGGCCAAGTGTGATGGTCCTCAACTCTGGCAAGTTGTTAGCAACCTATTTAGTAGAGTAGAGTTAACTTAGACAAAAATACTCTAATGTTTATGCTCATACATACCTAAATCAGAAAACCTATTTTTTATGTATATTTTGAATATACGATGATAACTTTGGAAAAAAAAAAGAGTTTTATGTTATAAAATGTTAGAATAACATGATTAGAGTACTTCTAAAGTATTATATCTTAATATTTTAGATGATTTAAGTTTAATCTAAGAAAATTCCTAAAATGTGAAATTTTATTTCTTTAAAATAGAATTCAAAATAGAAGGAACTAAATGTCTGGTTTCACAAAATGATGTGATTAGAACATTATTAGAGTATAAAGTTTTAATATTTTAATTATTTTATACTTGATGCCAAAAAAAAAACCCTAATTTATAAGAATCTTCAATTTCTTTATGACAACTTAAAAAAAAAGAAATTAATGATATAAAATGTTAGAATATTATGATAAAAACCTTAAATAGTAATTTTAGGAAGAAATAAGTAATATCAATATTCTCATAATTTAACATTATAAATTGTTAAGTAGGAAAAAAAAGAAAGTTAAAATAAAATATTCGAGGACTTTTGGAGTGAATTGGCCTTTTCAGACAAGTGCATATCTATTTTTAAACACTATTTTACTTAATTTTCATACTATATACTTAATCTACATACTTAGATTATATGTTTGCAGAATCATGGAATTAAATGTATGCAGTTATACATTTTAACATGAATAAGCATAAAAAATTATGATTTTGGTTGTCTCTTATTATGATAAGTATTGTAGTGTTTAATGGTGTTGTTGGTGCACCATTTGTTTCTTGTTAAGGATTTTTGATTGCCTCTTTATGAATGATGTGGTGAAGGCATTATAATTAATTGTTGCTTAATTGTTATGGGCATATACTTTAATGAAAATTTATGTTTGTGCTTGGGTTGTAACCACACATGAGAGATATGGGATTATTGTATAACATTATGGTTACATTTATATTTAATTTCGAGTGTGTGTTTAGAATCATTATGCTATGAATAAGAGTGATTTGTTGGTGATGAATTAATTACTTTGTATTATGATTGAATTTAGATTGTAATGCTACGAGATGAAAAATTCACATGGTACATATATGATGTGAATCAGTTTTGTATTGTTATGATGCAAATGGAGCTAACGTGATAAATGTAGCTTATGGCTTGATTTAAGTAATGTAATGAGGGAGATGATGTGGATGCTAGATGCTTAATTCCTTATAAAAGAAGGGTAGAGTATAAGATTGACCCACGAGGAATAATGATGTAAAAGGTGCATAAAGTATAAGGTGGACTTGAAAGTTATATGATGGAAATATGTAATTATTTTCTTGTTATATAATATTATGATTATATAATTGGTCATGAATGAGTTCTCAAGACTAATCGAATATTGAAAATGTGAATTGTGGATGATGGTATGTGAAATAATGTGTTTGAGAGCCTCACTCCATTTGTATTGTTAAATTGATTTCTTTTTGATATGATTGAATTGAGTGATTATAGAACTATAAGGGACCTTTTTTGGGTTTTATTACCTTTGTGTGTATGAAATTGTTGCTATAGGTACAAGTATGAAAGTATGAATACTAGATTTTTAAATAAGATAAAGTTGCTAAGTATGAGTATTAGTAAGACACTTGATGGTTACTTCATGGAATTGTTTGATTTAATTGCATTTAATTATTAATAATTTTTTCCTTTATAAATATACATTGATTGAGTTTTATAAACTCACTCCTTCTTTTTTAGCATTTAACTTGAGAATTGCAAGTTACATAGCTTGTGTGGAAGTCTAAGGCAATCTAAGGAGAACTTGACAGTTGGGATTAAGTTAGGGCAAAGTTTCAAATTGAAAAATAAATTATGTTCGTGTTTATGTAAATATTATATGTTAGGACCATTTAGTTTATATGTATGTTATGCTATTGAGATTGCATGATTTATAGGTTTTTGGTATTTAGGGTATATTACCATTGAAAAGTATCGAGAAATAGAAAAAAATCAATCTATTTTTATTTAAAATTTATGATAATAGACAAATTTTTATTAAGCATAAATTAGTGTAACTAGTATTAAAGCTAGTAAAAATTCGATAGCAGGATCCATGCTAGTCATGGTCATGTTTATGTCATGACAATGTCTAAATAAAAAGAACATACATAACAAATTTAAATCTCAAGTATAATTCATAAAGAATTATCATACAAAGAAAATAGGTAGAGTAAATCACTCTAAATTAATCAAAATGAATAATCGAGAATAATACCTCATTATTTAGGACCAAAAGTTTGATGGAAGTAGGCTCACTTGATTTATAATATCTTGAAACTTATTACAATTAAACAATGTGGATCATAATTGTTATTATGGTATTGTTACATATTATGTCCTTTAAATTTGTGGTTATTCTCTGTAAGGCCATAGCTACACTCTTTTTATAAATGAGTAATATTAAATAGGAGAATGTTAATTATAATGTGTTTACTGGTATTATTAATTATTTAGATTCTCATGGTGGAAAATAATTTTAATAAAAATATTTTAAAAGAATTAGAAATATCAATCTAATTATAAAATTAATTCACAATGTTAAATATTTGATGAACTTTTTGATTGACTATGAATATGAAATTAAATTCTTACAATGTAGTCATACTAATTATTCCAATATTAGATTATTATAATCGATTAAATATTAGACAAGTATAAAAATAATTGTATATTGCTCGATTATTGATCACTAAAAGTCAATTTTCTTTGATAAATTATAATGATTAAAACTTTTATTTTCCTTCTTGAAAATAAAAACTTCCACATATCATGCATCTAATCATCAAGATATTTTTATGTGTCATGTCATATCTGAAATGATATTAAATTTTGATCATTGAAGAAAAATATAATAATCATACTTTATATATATTCATTGTAATTTAAGAAATAAGGAGATCAAAATTATCAAAACATTTTCTTCCTAATTTAGTGAAGTCATTCCTAAAATTTTGTAACAAATCCATTCAAAATTGAATGAAAATTGTGTACCTTTCTTAAGAAGCCAAAGAGGTTCATTGGTGCAAGTGTCCTCATTACCTTCTATGTATAGTGCATGTGAACAATATATTAGTATAGAAAAGGATAAGTCAAAAGGATAGTATAGGATAAAATAATGAATTGATATGATATAAAGCTATCCAATATTTGATACATAATATTAGAAGAAAATAATATTATAAAATTATACTATTCATTGTTTGCCATCAACTACATATAAGATAAATACAATCAAAAGTATTTATTTAGATAAAATTATCCTTAACCTAATTAAGCCAAAAAAATACACATCATCATTTTTATATTGTAACAATTATCACCCCTTTAATATTTTTATTAACAATTTATTTATTAATAATTATTATTTTTTCATTCTTGGATTCAATTTTTTTGTAATAACTTATACATAAATTGATAGTAAGTTATATTATTTTAAAGATAAAATGTAATTTACCCTCTTGAACTATAGGTTAAGTGCGAAAAAAACACCTTTATTGCAAAGTAAGGGCAATTTAATATCTATAATATTATTAATAGGCAATTAACCCGTTATATTAACCTATCATTTAAGCTAATGGTATCATTATAGATTGTTAAAGCTTTTCTCCTTTGGTTTCCTTAAGTCCTCTATTCCTCGATTTTAAAATGCTTATAATATTTACTTTTCCACCTCTATTTAATATCTAAAGTATCATTAGTAGGCAATTAACCCCTCTCACATTAACCTATCATCTAAACTGATGTTATCATTATAGATTGTCAAAACTTTTCTTCTTTGGTTACCTTAAGTCCTCAATTCCTCCATTTTAAAATGCTTATAATATTTACTTTTCCATTTCAATTTCTCCATTTTACCTTGTCCTTAGTGAAATTACAAGCTTAATATGATGGCTTGCAATAGTAAATTTTTAAATACTTATAGTTTCATGTGATTTTACCCTAATTGCTATAACTTTATATTAATCGATGCGTTATGAAAGTTATGTTCGATTTATAAATATAATTCTTAAGGAAGAATAACTACTAGTGTGTGCATGGTTTGGAAGATAATAATGACTGTAAAATTTGAGGAGTTGTAAAGATGACAAGAGCTTGAACAAGCATGGCATGGAAGAAAACAAAGGTAAATTGGAAAATGACAGAGATAGGGAGTGTATTTGTGTAGGTGTTATCCATTTTGAATACCAAATTTTGGTCACTATCCAAATGATATGAATAGAAGCAACATATGTATTTTGATTATTGAGAGTAGCTATTTTGGTGGGAATAACGTTTACATACTCCAAAGTATGAACAATCACAATCTTTAATTGATGTTTATGTTTTTACAAGGTACCATGTTGTGCAAAAGGAAAGTGGGTGCCCTCACTTTAGTATGGGCTTCAACTTTAGCTGAGGAGAGATAAGGTAGTATTTTCATTAATTTAGATATGAGAGGTCAACATAAGGGGGTTAGTTGCTCATTAATGATACTTTATGTATTTAGTCTTACTTTGAAATCAAGGGTTCTTTTTTTACAATTAACCTATAGTTTAGGAGGATAAATTGCTTTTTACCCTTATTTTAAATTGATTGAAGCTATAAATTACTAAAAAATTGAAGGTAAAAATAATGTGAAGTACACATAATGCTAATATTACAATAAAAATGAATAAAAAATAATTATATTTAAATAATTATTATTAATTTATGTCTAAAATTATAAAAAAATTAAGAAAGCATATTGCTAATGTTGCTAATGAGAAGAAGAAGAAAGAAGAGAAAAATTGACAGTTTAAGCATTCATTAGATGAGAAGTAAAAAAGGTAAGAGTGAAAAAAAAAAGCCTTATCCAATCCAATTATAGTGACCTTTTGGATTGATAATAATTTTATCCTATTTGACTAGTATAAAATGAATTGACCATATAATTTTATGCTATATGGTGTAAATACCAAATATTCATTACAACATGATAGTGTATGTGTGTGTGTATTATCAACCCTTTTCTATTTGCCTTGCCAAATAGGCCCTTAGGTTTGTTATCTGCTAGTGTATAATTTTAAGTTAGGTAAAATACTCTTACTTTCCTTGAAGTTTGACCTAAATGCATCCCTACCTTTTGATTTTCAAATTTAGGCTAGACCTCCCTTAAAACTAACGGCAACATATGGCATTAATATATAATTCATTGGATGAAAATGTACTTATTGATAATGTGTAAACAAGTAGAAGGCAAAACATTTTGCCTTCAGATCATTTTATTTTTCCCTCAACTATTTGATTTCTTTTAACTTCAATAGACCATAATCATCTTCTTACTTTCACTCTAATTTTGTCAATGGGTTAGAGATTTCCTAACTCTGAATGAAACACATGGAGTATTTGGAATAGTTTAAAAGGTAAGTATTTGAGTATATATTTAAATTTAAGCAACATTTTTAATGGGTTTGAAATGGGTTTTGGGGGAGGATTTCATTTGTTAATAAGCATATATTTGCACTTCTTTATAGATTTTTTGAGAAAAAGTTACGTTTTTATTAGATTTTTTGGAAAATGAGTATGGTTTTATGTGTATTAAGACAATGTTAGGGATTAATAACGGCAAAAGATGAAGTTTTTATAATATGCTAATGTTAGTTTTAGTGTTTCTTGTAATATACAACTATGTTTTTTTTCCTCTAAAGCTTAAATGTGATTTTCACTTTATATTTCAATAATTATGGGAAAAAATCATTTTTGATAATCAATTGTATTAGGGGCTATGAATGAAGAAAGAGAAAACCATTAGCCACTTTATGAATTTTAATGTTTTCTTTTTTGATATTAACATGCTTTCTATTTAATTTGTGATGTTAAATGAAAATGACAATTGTTCTCATATTTGTATTAGTTTATATATGTTTATGCAACTTGTCAATTTATCTAGATGATTTCCCTTTATTTCTTCTTGTTCTCTAAAGAAGGGGAAGAGATAATTGATGATTAGGGGCTTGGGATTCATTACCAACAATCAAGGCATTATCATTTTTGCCTTAATTATAGCATATTATTTTGTCATAACGACCCAAAATATAAAGCTAGCTAAATATATCTATCTTTGTGATATATTTAAGATAGAAATTTAAATTCAAAACTCATTTTTGTTTGCTAATATATTACTTGGTAGTTGATATGTAAATATTTGCAATTTAAAGCTTCAATCTTCACGGATATATCTATCTACTCTTCTATTTTGACTCTCTTTTCTAATTTTAGCACATTCCTTTACCATTAGTCTACTTTGGTTTAATTAACAACATGTGGTTGCTTAAATTAATGAAAGATATGGGGTATCCATTGCCTTGCTTAATTGCTAAGTGCTATGGAGTTGTACTTATTTTCTGGAATAGGCATGCTGATGAGTGTATATTAATTACATTACTTAGCATTATCTTTTTAATTTGATTTCTTATGACTATAAGAAATCCTCTATACAAAATTTAATTGTCAATTGCTTGCTTGAAAGTGAATGTGATACACCACCATTCTTCAAGAAATGGGTCACTATATACTACTAGAAAATATAATATTGCCTTTTTTCTCACAAAAAGAAAAACTTTAGGTGAAATTATTAGTTATATTATAAGCGAGGTTTGCATGATGAGAAAGGGGAGGATTGAGGGACATGAAGTAAAAAAAATGGCAAAATATTGAACCATTTAGGTTCCTAAGTTTAAAACATTTGCACTTCTTACACCTACCATCTTTCGATTCATTTAATTTTTTCTTTTTCACCATGCCCATTCTATATTATCAAAAGATTTTAAGCATTTTTTCCTATTTTTTTTTGTCACTTTTTGGACATGACGATCATTGCTCAAACCCATATAGAATCAATTACCTTCTGCCTTTCACTTACTTTTACATTTTTATTTTTTGGGCTTCTAATGAGTGAGCAAATTTTGTGAAGTAGAAAAACCTCTTTCCTTTTCCTCTTTTAATGGGGTTGTTGTTAGCAAAAAGGGTATTATTGTCCAAAAAAATATTTTTGCTCACTTTCTCAATAAATTGGATCTTAAGGAAGGGAGAGTAATACTCTTCCATTTCTTCTAGTAGAGATATAGAAGTGGGTCAAGCCTCACAAGCTTTATGGATACAGGACAAGCCAATGACCTCTAATTTTTACGAGCTCAAATAGGTTAGCTTGCACAAGCTGAGTCCAAAGCAACAACAAGAATATTGTTCTTTCCCCCATCCATTATATTCAAGTAGCAATCCTTTTTGGTATTTGGTGCATCTTGTATTCTTATTTCTCTCTGCAAGAATAGAGTTATTCAAATATATCAATGAAGAAGGCATTATGAGAGTATGCTTTGGGTAAGAAAATAAGAAAATTAGAATTTTCTTTGAATAAGGTACACATATTCACTGTTTTGGCCTGATGAGAGCAACTTACGAAAATTATACTGAGCAACTAAATCAGTTATTGGGCATTTAAGCATTCCTCTGTCTGCCCTAGACCCCTAAGTAGCTTGTTTAACTGGTCCATAATCAATCAATGATATTATTAAACCAAAATTATTTTATGTTCTCCCCATTTTAAGTTTAATTTTATATTCTGTTATTATATATTTAGTTTTCTAAAACCTGATTGGAGACTAATGGAGAGAGGTGGAGTTTTGTCGACACCCAATTATAGTTAATTGTTTTCCCATTTCCCAAATTATAGGGAAGACAACGAAAACAGAAGAATATTTTGACCACAAAGTGGTTTTCAAGTAAACATGATTCCTTTAAACCAAGCTGCCAGTGGCCCTGGAGTTCATACAGTTGCAAATCAGAAATTTTGTAATCAAATTCAAAGATCCATATAGAAAGGATGTAGAAATGCAATATATATATATATATGCAATTGCATAACGATTAAATATAAATTAAATAATACAAAAGGAGATTCAAAATTCATAATATGAGACTTAAACAAAACTCGAAAGAATATCCCATATGAAAGCCAGAAAATGACTGACTTAATGACCAAAAGGTAAGATGTAGTAATGCTCACCAGGAAAGTACTTTCTCTGCAAACATTTCCACTTCACAGAAAGATCCATAAGCTGCAAATAACAAGAGAGATCAGTAATAACTAACAAAAGAAAGCCATGTTTGCACAAAAATGCTATTCTGAAAGTGTATTTTTATGACCACACAAAACACTGAGATAAGAAAAAAATTCTAATTGTGTAAACCTATATATTCCAAGTTAATATTCCTCTGCCAAAAGTCATTACTTGCTTTGGCTGCTCAAATTGGGTATAGAAGCAACTGAGTTTGTGATCCTTCAATGAAGAATTTGATATATACCTTTCCAAATGAAGCAAAGGTCAGATAAGAAGCAACCACCACGCATGAAAGAATTTCACAGAAGAAAAATAGAGAGAAAAACAACAGCAACCTTGTTGAAATCTCCACCTCAACAGTGTTAGTGTTCAAGAAGATGATCTCAGTATAAATGATTCTGAAGCTGTGTCCGTCTGAGCTGTGAGTGTAAAACTTGCCATGAAGCAGATGTACACCGAAAGCTTGTGACAGCCTATTTTGAAGAAGATATTAATTAGTGTCTTACTGTCTTGACAATTTGCATGTTATGTGAAATCATCAACTCAAAATTAATAAAACCATTTGCTTTTATGGTCATATATATTATTTCTTTCTTGTTTACCCAGGTTACCAAACTACAAAGAGGCTGTGTCACATAGCCACAAAAGATATCTGTACTAAAACACCCATAGCAAGCCTTATAATTAATGATAACTTCAGTTTCTTGATGGAAGCATGATTTGAAGCTGAATTAGATCTATAATTTGTTGAAAATGGCATCAGGATTTTGTTGGATTGTGATGATAGAGGTTTATAATATTTAATTTTAATAACGTAAATGATTGATAATTACTCAAGTTCATGTGAAAAATTCTAGCGGAAAGGAATTTTGCGTGGTATAAATACTATTATTAGTGTTATAAAAGCTAAAAAGGAAAGCATTAGATGTTAGCTTCACATAACGAATCAGTTAAAGAATCACCTAAAACAATATGAAGCGTATAAGATGAGGAACAGTTTAGGCCTTCCAAACCAGAAGAAGTGATCAGTGGGCCTCACAAGCAAATTGCCTCTGACAACATGGACTTGTCATGCCTTTCCAAGTGTTCCAACTAACACCAGCACCTATAAGACTTAGAAAAACAAAAAAATCATTTTTCTTGTTAATTACTTAATTAAAAGCTTAGCAATACTTGAATGAAGCGATTAACTTCTTACTGTTAGAGGGATAAAGGGAAGCCACAAATAGCTGTAGAATTTTGCAAATGAGAAAAAAGAAAAAGAAAATTAAATTTAATTGGAATATTTGCTTCTGCAAGTATGTGAAAATTTTCTTAATTTTTATAAAACTTTATCACAATATAATATGTATATAAAGAGGTTTGGACTCCATTAGTCAAAGTCATATAAGAAATTTTTGAAAATCTGTAACTTTTATTTTAAAATTAAAAATTTTAATAAAAAGTTATAAAAGTGCACAGCCCTAGGAATTATTATTATTTTTTAGTATCTGCTGAAGCGAAACTCATTGAATGATGATAATAAAAGTAGCTCTAGTCTCTGAGTTGTCTAGGAGCAGCCAAAAAAACGGTGCATGTTACTTGGAAGATTAAATGAGATCCTCCTTACACTACTTCCAAAAACAATCCAACTAAGACAACATTGATCAGGCAAAACCATAAAATCTTCTTTTTGGTCTCTCCATAGATTCAGATAGACATTATTCCCCAAATGTCAAATGAAATGGACACATTCCATTTTCCATGTGACCGATGTTTGATGTTAGATGGAACCTGCCTCCTCTTTTCTTAATTCTCTTAAATCAGCATCGCCAAACTTCTGAGGCAGCTCCATGAAATGAAAGCATGCTCGAGAAAATAAGGGAAAATGTATCAGGGTAGATCATAGAAGTTTCCTTGCTAGAATCTATGCTAATAGACAACCTGCATAATTTTCAGTTGGTTTACTGTCACATCTGGTGATGCAACTAATTGTCAAAATAGTAACCGCTAATAGATAGATGGAAAAATGATCTTGAACAATATGATAGCATTGTGCTCCAGAACTACCAAGCAACAACTACTAAATTATTCATGTTGATTTCATTCTATTATGTTCACATTTATATTGATAGTTTCAAATTGGTATATGATGACTTACATCGTTCATTTTATATTTTTAGTTTGCTCAAAAAAATCAGTGATTACTTCATTTGGTGTTGGTGCAGCTCTTTCTGATATTTTAACATTGTTGTGACAGAGTTTGAGGACAAAAAAGAATGTGAACAAGCAAATTTTATGATATACTAAAGGTTTAGATGAACCCTTATCCTCTATCCACTTTTACTGTTTGCTTTCTTCGGGGTATTGTAACTTAGGAAAATTACTGTGGAATGACTTTTCACAAATCCGATTAACCGCACATTGAATCATGCAAGCCAAAACCAGATCACTAATTTGTACACTCAAATATGGAAAATTCTTGAGATTTCCATAGTCTCTACGTGTTGTTGGGCATTATCTAGACTAGTGAACTTCTGTTCCAATTATGAGTTTAAGCCTCTATACTTGAATTTTTAGAAATAAATCTAAACCCTCATTGGTCAGTAGAGCTTATTAATTTAGTTAACTTCTGTTCCAATTTAGACTAGTGAAATTCTGCTACATAGTTTTGGATCAATAAAGAACTTCACTTTATATTTTCAAACGGTTTCTAATAGAAATATCCCAGAAAGTCCAAGGCAAGGAATGAAACAGGGGGCATAACAGAGACTGATGAACTATGGAGGTAAGTTACGAGACATACACAGCTCTCTCAGGTACACATCTGATAGTTAATGTGTTAGGCTTTAGTGTTTGGAAGCTATTTTGTGCTTAATTATAAAAATTGGCATATAAAAACTGAATGATTGCCACTTGCACGGAGCAGAATTTAAACTTCTCTGGCTGAAGGCTATTTTGCACGAATAACCAAATGGTTGCCACTTGTATAGAGCAAAATTTAGATATTGTAAAATAAGGATCTGTATTTTCTATATTATTCTTATTCACAAGTGATCAAAATATATACGAGAGGTACAACTACAAGTAGGGATGGGTAAAAAATTGTAACTTACTTTGACTTGCCCGAACCATTTTTGGATATCTGGATTGGATTGGATTAGGTCAAACAAGCAAATTTAGGCTAAAAAATGAAATCGGTGGGTTGATTTGGGTAGGCACGAGTTTTGGATTTTGGTCCTATTTGAACCTACACCTACCCAGAACCAAAGAGTTAATTTTTTAAAAAAATGTAAAAGCTCAAAATGATGTCATTTCAAACGTCTAAATACGACATCATTTAGTGTTTAGTATATAAGCCACTACATCGAAAAGAAAACCCTAGTAGCAGCCACAACCCACAAGTCCTTCTCTCCTGAATCTTTCTCTCCTTTACCTTTACCATTTGAAACCTTGGCAAAGGCATAAAGGCAATAGAGCTTAGCTTGCTTGTTCGGTTGTTCACACTTCTCAAATTCCTTTAAGTAGCCATTCATCTTTGACTTTTTGCCTTATTGATCTCTTGGATTAGATAAAGGATGAAGACAAGGGTTGGCTGACTAGGTAGGTAATTTTTTCTGCTTCTTTATTGTAGTGTTCCCTTATTCTTCACTTTTTATGTTCTTTTGAGTTTTCTCTAATCAATTATATTACCATTATTTATAGGTCGGAGTTTGGGGTTGCATTCGGTGAAACTTGGGTTTTAACTTTAGAAGGGTTGCTATGGGTTATGCCATTACGATTTCTGATGTTTGTTAGCCTTTTTTCAAAAGTTATGGCTTTTATTTTTGGTCATTTATTTTTTGGTATTTTTTACCATAGTTTTTTGTTATTTTTCACATAGACTAATGGCTTTTTTTTTTATGATAGTTCATCGGTCTAACTCGTCTATTGTTGCTCTCTGTCGTGGGCTGTTTGTAGTAGAGGAGCCGCTAGCACCATAAGCCATTATCAACTTTGATTTTTGTTATTGGTAAGTCCACTCTAATCCTTTTCTTCATCTTTATCATTTTACTTGAAATTGCATCTATCATAGGACACTAGTACCCAACTATTAGATATTCATTTTACTGTTTTATAATTTATCTTTTTGAACTAGTTTGAATTTAATTTATATTTATTGTAATAGCATGAGACAAGTATAGTGATATCACAATTTTGTCAAATTGTTTACATGAATAAACCAATTATTAGAAAGAGTAATGACTAATGATCATCATGTTAGTAGTAATATTCATTTTTAACATCAAATTTCTTTGCATGATTATAATTGTAGTTTACTAAAACCATTTTTGTGATAGCTCATTATGTCCCACATATTGATGACAAAACTACAGGCTAAAGTTGACCAAGAATTTCAAAAAAATTGCAAAAATAAAAGAAAATAAAGAAAGATCAAAAGATGCAAGCTCCTATCTAGGAATTGAATTAGTGCTGATGTTTCCAATTCATTGGCAAAGGTAAATTACATATTACAATTATATGTTTTGATCTTATTTCTCACTGAATTTTCTTCTTCTATTTTTTTATTCAATTACCTCTTCAGAATTGGCATTAATTACAAAATGTCTTTTTTTAATTATAAATTATGTTAAGTTTATCATCGATTTGTTTTTCCTTATACTTAGTTGAGGAAACCACAAAGTTGTAATTATAATGCTTTTCCATAGGTCCATTATATTGTTAAATCCTAGGGTTTGAAGTAATTAATTAATGTGTTAGCAAAGCCTATGAATTGCTTAGTTTCTATTGTTTTCACTTTTTAAGATAGGACTCAATTAATTGTTTGTATTTTAATTTTGGCCTGCTTCTCTTCCTACTTCATTCATGTTGAAAAAGAAATCCCCAAAATTTTTAGTGTTTGAAAATGTCTAGTTGCTAGTTAAGGATAACAGTCCTTATTTAGTTCCTGCTCCATTTTTGTGATAAGTCTTGTGAATTAAATTGGAGTATATGGTGGCTCCTTATCCTACTAGATTATAAATTAGTTTGCATGCAAGGATATCTTCTTTATCCATTAGTTAGGATTTCTTTATTATTTACTTCTTTAAAATTCAAGACATTAAAATATGAAATAGTCCTGTGAACTATAACTATAGATAATCTAATATTTGAGACTTAAAAAATTCATTGCCGGTAAAGAAATGACTTGAAGCTTTTTGCAATGTAAGTATAGCAATTGCAACATTAACTCTACTTCTCATAGGAAATGATTTTTACTTAATGACTTCATTGAGAAGGTTGAAAATTAGAGCCCTTTATAGATTAAGTATTTGATAATTACAACTAATATTTTCATAATGCATTGTAGCATACAATATCTGTAAGGAAGAATGCACTTTTATATTATCATTATTTTTTCTTGCTTTTAGTTCATAAGATTGGAAGGCAAGAGACTAGAGATTCCACCACCGTATATATTTTAACACACATTTGTTTAAGGGTCCACTTGGCACTGGCCTTTTTTTCCTCTTCTTAGGAATTGATTTCTTGGATTACTTTTGAATGGAATGAGTAATGTGGTTATCATAACTTTGAGTTAAGATGGTTGATGTGAAGGAATGTGGTGATGTATTTCTTAAAGGTCCAAACTTGTTGATGTATAGACTATCGACAACCAGTTTAGTCACATTGGTGGCTATGTTAATGTCTTCTTTCATTATATTTTGCACTATCCATTATCCAGTGTGTAATATGCATATTATTTTTTTAAAAAGCTAAATTTTAGTATAAGCCCTAATGCCATAAAGTATAAAAAAATAGTAGTTGTAATTTGGCCTAGCCTAATCGAAATTGGATAACCCAGTCTAGCCTGAAGATAAATAGGCCCAAAAAGTTTTGGCCAAAAATAGGCTCAAAAAACAAAGCCTGAATTTTACTTAGGTGGGTTGGAAAAATGTCAAAACTCGGCTTGGTCTAGCTCGGCTCATGATCACCCTAGCTATAATATCCTTTGATCCTAGGGATGATGACTAAAGTCTAGGGAAAATATTGATAAAAAAATAGAAATATTGCAAATGTACAAGAGGAAATCAAGCTAAATCAGGGATTTTGATAGATATAATAAGATTATGATTCTAACACTCTTCCTCAAGTGGGTGTATGGAAGTCACAAATGCCCAACTTGCATTTGAGGAACTAAAAGTGGTGCGAACTTAGTGAATTTATAAACAAATCCTAGGCTATTCTTGAGTTAGAATATGGTAAGTGTTGATAACGTTCAAAGCAAGTTGTTCTTGAATGAAATGACAATCAATCTTGGTGTGCTTAGCGCATTCATGAAAAACTAGATTAGAAGCTATAGGTAACCCAACTTGATTATCAAAATAAAGTTGTATGGGTTTCGAATGTGTGACAGTAAGAGTAGGGAGGAGATTGTTTAGCTATATTAATTTATAAGTAATGGCAATTATAGACCTATACTTGGTTTCTACTAAAGATCAAAAGATTATCGATTGTTTTTTAGTCTTCCAAGATATATGTGTATTACCAAGTTAGGTATAAAAACTAGACATAGACCTTTTAGTTAATGGGTAGCTTGCCTAATTTGAATAAAAAAGGCCTTTTGGACAAAGATCATTATATGATGGAAAGAAGAGACCTTGGCTAAAAGAGGATTGCAAATAGTGTAAAACTCATATGGAAGCTTTTAGATATTTTTGCATGGACATTGCATGTATTAGCTAAGAATATGAACCAAATACATGATATTTAGTCAAGTGATAGCTATCATCAAGTAAGAAGTTATGTTGTTGTGCCATGGGAAAATGAAAAGGTTTACATCTTAACATGCTAAATTTTTCTAGGATGTCCAATGTGTACTATTGTTGATGAAGTGATATTCCAATAAGTGAGTGAGTAACCTTTAAACTAAGAAAATATTTCAAATGTCAAAGGTCTATAATATGGAAGCATTATTAAAGATATCACAATGAGAAGCATCATTACCTTTAAGAATCAAATGATTAATGTACATTAGGATTATAGTAAAGTTACTCCCTGAAACCACAGTGAAAAGAGAATAGTCAACCTTAGGGCAGTGGAGAGTTTGTTAAAACACTAACATAAGGCTTGACGAAGACTATAAAGTGAATTATACTTAATTGTCCTTGGATTTCAATAATCCTAGTGGCGGTACCATGTATATTTCTTCATGTAAGTCACCATAAAGGAAATTATTTGTTACATCTAATTGACATAGCAACCAATTCATAACTACGGTGATAGCAATAAGGCGATGAATAGTGGTGAGCTTTGCAATAAGAGTAAAAGTCTTAGTGAAGTTAATCCTTTCAACCTAAGTATAACCTTTCACAATAAGTTCTGCCTTATATCTTTCAATACTATCATTTACATGATGCTTGATTTTATGTACCTATTTAGACTTAATTGGCCTTTTACTAGGGGAAAGCACTATAAGGTCCATGTTTTATTTATTCCAAAGTTGCTAACTCAATAGCCATTGCCTATTGCTATTTAGGATCGCAATTAGCCCAAGAAAAGGATTTTAGCTCATTTAAGATGGAAATGGTTGAAAGAAAAGCTTTATATAAAGGGGAAAATTATAAATAAGAAAGGTGATAAGCTATTGGATAAGGATTACCTAAGGAAATTGCATGAGACATAAGTAAGTTACAAGACAATACACTAGGGAGTTTGCACTCATAGTCTTGCAGATGTTACGATAGTTAATGATTGTGTTATAGTTTTCAATCTATAGCTACTCATTGGTCATATTTGGGATTAAGTTTTCATTGGATGGAAAAGTAGATTCTATCTAAAGTGGTGACTCATTAGACATGCTTTAATAGTTTAAGCATTATCAACATTTGCTTCTTAAATTGAGAGAGGAATGACAGGTCAAGGTGCCATAACAGTTTAAGCATTATTAATATTTCCTTCTTGAATTGAGAAAGGAATTATAGCTTAAGGCATTTTAGTGGTTTTTGGATTGTTTATAAAAAATGGAAAGCATTATTTATAGAAGATAACATCATGTGAAGTATAAATGCTTTTGGTGCTTAAATTAGATATATAATATCTTTTGTATCTTATAGGGTATCCAACAAACACATAAGGATGTGAACGAGAAGTAAATTTATTTTTTAGCTTAGTAGGATCATGAGCATAATAAAGGCACCTAAAAACTCGCAAATGAGCATAAATAGGAGTTTTCCTAAAAAGAACTTCAAAAGGGTATTTTTCTATCTAACTTAGGAGTAAGCATATAATTAATCAAGTATGTTGCAGTTAGAATGCATTCACCCCAAATATTGATGGGTAACTTGGCTTGAAACTATAAATCTCTTGCTATTTTTAGGATATGGTGGTGTTTTCTTTCCACCACTCCATTTTGTTAAGGTGTATGAACATAAGAAGTTTGATGTATGATGACTTTTTTTGGAAAAAATTTTGACAAAGGTCTTCAAATGAATTCTAAGAAATTTTCACTTCTAACTTGTTTAACATTTTAGTTAAACTGTGTTTTAACCATAACATGAAAATGAATGAAATGAGTGTAACCTTCTAATTTTTGTTATAACAAATAAATCCAATTGCATCTCCTATGATTATTAATAATAGTAAGAAAATAATATGCATTAGTATGGGAAGCTATTTAATAAAGATCCCAAATATCGGTGTGAACTAAATTAAAAGGAAATTTTTTTTATTGAAACTCAAAAGAAAAATAACATGGGTTTGTTTATAGCAATGACAAACTTTATAACATTTGTCAAGTTTAGTGATAGACAATTTTGCTATTAACAAGATAAGTGATATATGATCAAAAGATAAATGTCTTAAACATTGATGCCATAAATTTGAATTCAAATTTGAGTCAAACATAATAGCATTATAAGTATGAATTCCGTTGAAGTAGGATAAAACTTCTCGTATCTCACCCATTCTAAATAACTTCTTGGCAAGGTGTTACAAAACACAAAATCTAAGGAAAAAAGAAGGCAACATAGTTTAAACCTTTGATTAGCTTACTAATATATAACAAATTGCAGGTCAAATGGAGAACATAGAGAACATTGTCAAGATTAATATTATAAGATAAAGAAATATGATCATATACATGAATAGATAAAGAAATACCATCTGGGAGGTTGTGTAGATAGCAATTATGTTTGATTTAAAAATACAAAAAGGCAAGAGATCATATGGTTTAATGCACCATTGTTTAAGATCCAATTAACTTGTAGCAATTTTTTAATAAAAATTAAGCACTTAAATGTAGTTACTAACCCATTGTTTAGATAGATAGAAATTAGGAGAGAAAGAAATTAATAAGGAGAAAATAGAGAAGAAAAAAACATTTTGGTTGTTTGGATAATGAAATGAAATAAGAAGAGAAAAAATTTAGGAAAAAAATTAAGCTTGGGTCCCATAATAATTTTATTATTCTCGTGTATGGAGAGAAGATAGAGGAGAAATGGTAATAAGAGAGTTAATAAATTAATTTTCCCATAATGCCTTTAATTCTATTCGAGCTGAGATGCTTTTTACATAAACTTTGAACTTTTCGTCCAAGTTCATAGCTAAAATTCAATTTCAACAAGTTCTATACAAAATAAAAATGATAAAAACTTGGAATTTTAATAGAAGGATTTAAATTTAATTTTTTATTATTATAAATTAATTTTATGCCATTACTTACTTTTGTATTATTATTATATTTAAAAATTATTAAAATTCTTTTACTATAAATAAATTTTTTTAATTATTATTATATTTTTAATGATGTATCATTTTTATACTAATTCATAGTGTAAAATGTTTTTCATTAATAGTGCATCAAATTTAAACTTTAAAAAGAAATGTGTTATGTCGAAAGTCATTAGCTATAGTAGCATATGATGTTACTTAAATGTTTTACTTTCCATTATACCTTGTGTTCAATATCAAGACATTGCATATATATGTTTAATAGTTTATCACACTTATTATTGAAAAAAAAAATGGAGAAAGAATGTGCTATGATAAATATTTTGACTAAATTTTTTTTATTAATAACTATAATCTAATAATTATTATAATTTTGCATAATATTTTATTAATTTTAATAATAATTAATAATTATTTTTAATAATTTTATAACTTCTTCTATAAAATACCTATAACTTTTTAATATTGTAACAATTACTTTTTATCCATTTATTTTAACATTTTTTCTACAAATTATTATTTTCTTAATAATAAGTAACACTTATTTTATTAATTTTTCCTATATTAAAAAGATTATTATGTGTGTATAAAAACAAAAGTTATTAATTTTTTTGGTAAATGAAGATATCACAATATTTATAATGTAGGAAATAGATTAAAAATTTAGATTTAATTAACTGTCACTATAACTTATATATTCCCATATTAAAAATATATTTAAACCGTTATTGGTAAAAATTATTAAAATTTTTAATAATGTATCTTTTCCTTATTCATTGATAATGTAAAAAATTTTACACTAAAATTGAATCAAATTTAAATTCATAAATTAAATGTCAAATTAAGATTTTTTTATTAAACATGATTGAAGGACTTTATTGTCATTTGATTATATTAACTTTTGTTTTTCTTATATTTTTATTCAACTAAACAAATAAAAATATATCTTTCTTATTTTCTTTTTTCTCATTTTTTTATTAAACCAAACACAATAAAAGAAAAAACACCTTTTTCCTTATTTTCTTTCTCTTTTTATTTCTTTTTACCCATTTTTTTTTGCCTCATTTCTTTTATAACAAAACAAAGCCTAAGAAAATCATCACAAAATCTCTATCTCTATCTCCATTCAAATAGGAATTCTATGTTTATTTATCCAGTTCTATAGTTGCTTTTTTGTGCCACACATAAACTTCTAATACAATTTTTTCCTACCAATTTTGGCCATTGCAATTGTGTTAAAGGGTATTTAGGCTTCTTTTTGCTTAAATAAATGTAGGCTAATTGTTTTAGTCCAACTATTTTAGAGAATATTGATACTAATAATGCACCTCCTTTACCAATACAACATTTTTTAGCCAATAATTACTCATTTTTATTTTTACATGTCTTAGCTATTGATTTCATTTTTCATTGCACAATTGCTTTCTTTGAGTTTTTTTTTTTCCATTTGCTCCTCAATTACTTCTTTTATGTTTTGCCATTGAATCAATTGTCTCTCTTTCTCCTTCCTCGCTTCTTTGTAGGAATGCAGTTGCTTTTTCATCGAAGAGAAAAATTTATGTTACAACTTTCGTTTCTTATTTATTTTTTTACTACCAAGTAATTTTTTATCTTTTTTTAAGGTTTCTTTTTCTTTTTGATTAAATGATTATTTTCTTTTTCATTTTCCTCCCTTTCTCAATAAAATTTTGAAAATGTAACAATTTTCTATACTTCATTTCTTTTCCATCTATTTTAAACTTCAAGCTTCTATCTTGAACCCTTTTCATTTTCTTTCACTTAATCCCTACCTTATTGCCATTATTACGATCCATTTTCTTTGAATACTATTGCCTTGGATATTAAATCTATTGCCATCTTAGATTTGAATCATATTAACAAATTTCCAGGTAATATGATATATATAGGTAACTTCACTTTTGCTTTTTGATGAATTTATTTCATGTAATATAGTGTTTTAACTTCCTTTTTCTAGGTTTTTTTTTCCAATTACATTAGTATAAATAGAAAATTTCATGTTTTATGTTCATATGCTTTAAAATGGATTCAAGTTACCAAGATAATATATTACAAGGTTTTATATGTGTTTTTCAAATAAAAAAATTCCATAAAAGTGTAAAAAAATATAAAATTCATTTATTTTGTTGTACTAACTGTTGAGTTTCATTTATTGAATTTTAGGTTATTTTGCTACTTAATCCACTTTGAAGTTTTCTTTTCCTAGGTCAATTAATACATTATATCTTTGTTTTCTTAAAAAATTTCCCAAAACTCAACTTGAAAACATTGTTTATACATTGAAATTGGCTTAATCAATGTACACTAGAATTTGCAACATTTGCTTTTGGAATTTGCTTAGTTAATGTACACTAGAATTTGCTATCAGATTTTATTGCAATGTTGGTCAACGTATATATCAAAATTTGCTTAGCTAATGCAATTTGATAGTGAACACCTAAGTATATTAGATAATTAGATCATATACTTAAGAGAAGGACAACACATAAAATAACACTTAAGAAACTAAAAGAATGTAAAAATAAACCCAAAGAAAAAATATAGAAATTATGTGTGAAAGTATTGAATGGATAAAGCTTCACATTGATATATATTAAAAATTATAAATAATTTTCAACGTAAAAAAAAAACAATATTCATAGTTTTACACCCATTTTGTCACAAACATCAACAAAAAAAATACATCAATTTTCAATTTTGATTAATTGATAATGAATTTTCATTCCTTAGAATTCTCATTCGTGATAGTAAGCCCTTGAGGTTAGATGTAAATTTTGATGTCATCTATAGCAATTTAGACAGACTAACTTATTGCCTTTTTGGTTGTTTAATTAGTTCTTCATGATTGATTTTGGGTGAAGTGTATTGGTTATTTGGGCCTATGGTTTTTATTTCATGAAAGTTTCAACAACTTTTTATTTATCTCAATTCCATGCTTTGATTTGTTTTATATAAAAGGATGATGGTTCTTTCACGATTCAAATGTGCATATCTATTTAAGCCATGATTATTTCGAATGTTTCACTGGTAAAAAAGAAATAAGATGTGCTTCTTTAATTATAGTTACTATTTTATAATTTTACTATTATCTTTGAAGAATAAGTCCATTATTGGCCTCAAGGGATTTTAGCATATTGGAATATATAGAATGCAATATCTAAAGTAATGTAAGTTTTTTGAACCAAAAAAATGTTAGTTATACTTTTATTGCATCCTTATTTTGCATTTTTTTACACTGTCATTTGTCATTTTTGTTTTACAACCTTTCATTTATGTACCTCTATTTATGAATGCCATGTTACCATCTTTTTGTTCCCATGAAATGGTGTTTAAAAGGTTTGTAAGGATGGTAATTATAGAAAAAGAAAAGCAATTGACACACTTTGTAATCATTTTTGAATGAGTTGAACATTTGATTATATGTCAAAGGAATAAGAAATTATGGCAAAGTTTTAACAGTATATTGTATATACATATACAATATCTTAATGGTCTATATATCTTCATCTTTACATAGATGACTTTACTTAGAGAGCCTTTGTATAGTTCTAGATTAGAAGGAATTCTTATCATTCAATATTAAGATGTTTTTTATGATATGAGTGGATCCAATTTAGAATTTAAATGCTGAAAGTGAAAGTGTAAGATAGAGTTTATTGAATGTTGCATGATTTGTGGCTCCATTATAGAAACATAATTTTATAAATATAAAACATTTATCTTTGGTGACCTTTCTTTTTAAGTTTAGAGTTTATTGAATGGATGTATCTTTAACTAACGAACCTTCATCTCCGTCAATCAATAGAAATTAAGTTTATATATTAACATACGGCTACAATCATTTGAAAAAGTTAATTTTTCAGGATTGTATTCAAGTTGTTACATTAAATCTTAGATAAAATTATTGTTGTTGTAATTTTTTAAAAAAGAGATTTTTTTTATGAAGAGATTTTTTTATGAAATCAAACATTAAGGGTCACTTAAACAATTATTTAAAAGATGTTTTATTGTTTAATTATTGTTAATAGTTTGTAACTAATTATAATATTTGATGATATGTAGGCTAGTGTTTGTATTGTTAAAAGCAGCTCTTACGGGTTTTATGGCTACTGTAGTTATCATAGTTTCCTTGCAGCATGAATAAATTCCTTTTATATATATATATATATATATATATAAGTAAGATATTTATTTGGAAATAATACATGATCTTTATTTATCTACTTGTTATGCTAATTTAAACATCAATGTATAATAAAAATTAATAGCATATCTTATGTGGAACATGAAAAAAGAACATATTACTAGTTTGATCTAGAGCCTCCTTATAATTATTACAACTACGAATGTATTGCCATGTGATATTTAGTTTTCTTGACTATCACTTTAGAACTTATAGTTTAAAGCATTGTTTTTTTCCCATTTGTCAAGTTTTCTAAAAGATAATTCATTTTGAGTGCAAAAATAATTCTTAATAATGAAGATAAGTGAGATTATAACTAGGTTCAAAATTTACTCAACCACCAATTAAGTTGCAAGGTACTTTTGCATAGATAAAGCTTATGCGTGAGATTGTATATCTATATTGCTAATAATTATAATGTGAATGAAAGGTCATAAAAGGTTTTCATGATGTTACATCCTGTTCTTATATTATTCATGTATCTATTTTAAAAGACTTTGATTCTAGTGAGGTTTATAGTACTAAGTGTCAACTTACTACTATGGCAACTATTTTTCACAATAGCTTATAGATGTAAGCCTTGTTGGCATCAAAATTTTATTGAGTCTATGTTCTCCCATGCAATGAAATGGATTCAACTCTGTGTATATGTGAAATCAATAGTAAAATGATAACAAATTTATATAATTTTATTGATCATGAAAATGCCTTTAACTAAAGGGTATTGTCATTGTAGCATGTAGGTAATTAAGTGATAAAATCTTTCTTATGCTTTCATGTATATCTTTATTATGATTAGAATTATGTAACATTTGATTTGAACCTTAGTTTATTGATTTTTTTATTAGGTTGATGTTTTCTATGTAGAAGTCTATTTATATAGGTGTTAATTCCATAAATTGGGGATTTCTTATAGGTAATTGATACATAAGTCTTTCCATAATTTGGCAGGCTAAGGCATGTTTCTTTGGTTTATAAATTTTCATTCTAACATTAGATATAACAATCATGATTTTATTCTTTTGGATAATTTTATTGTTACGTTCTATAAATCTATTAATCAATGTGAAATCTTTAATGCCTAAGATGATCATATAATCTAACATTATATTGTGTAATTGAAAAATCTAGCATAAATATTGCAATGCCTAATTATTAGGTTATGGTATTTATGATTTAGAGCTAACTAAAGTTCATGACAACTCAAGACTTTGAAAACTTTTGATAAAGACAAGTTCAATATTGATTTTTGTAACATAGGATATTGAATGCTTAAGTAGATTGACGAATAGTGTCGTGATGTGCCTTACGGTGGAAGTTTTGGGAAGCAAGTGATTTTCGTGCCTCCTAAAAAATGTGATGGTGAGTATGAATAAAAAGAAAATAGAATTGCCATTAATAATTTTTTATGGTGTGATTGGAATAACAAAAATAGTCTATATTCCCAGAGTTCAGATTCGAGAGTTGTTAATGTGTAGGAAAAGCATTTGTATCCTACAACGTCCATTTTAAAAAATGGTTGCCTATTGATTCTAATTTTATATTTTGAATTGAATTATATGTGTGTTTTTGTAAGAATATGATTTTAATTTTAATTAATTTGTTAGTTTGGTTATCTAAATTTGCCTAACTTCATGATAGGACTTAGATAAAATAAACTACTTTAATAATGCTAAATACTTTTATGATTGCATTTACAATCGGATTACTTAACTTCGATACATTATAGGCACAAATTTTTATTATTTTGAAAGAACTTTATTTTATTATTTTTGAGAGATTTTTATTTTATTATTTTATCATTTTATAAAGATTTTTATTTCATTATTTTTGAAATTTTTTAATAAATTATTTGTAATATAATTTTTAAAATAATAAGATAAAAAATCATTTTAAGTGGTTTCATTTATTTGTTTATTTTTTTAGCATTACATCAATAATTTTTAATTTTGATTATCAAATTCATCCAACTTCATAATAAATTATAATTTTAATATTATTTCATAATTTTAAAGTATCAAATTTATCCAACTTCATAACTAAAACTAAATACTAAATTGCTCAAAAAAATTGAAATCATAATTTTAGTATTATTTTATAAATTTTAAAATAACAAATTTATCTAATTTCATGGTCAAACTTAAATAAAGCATTGTTTAGAAAAATTAAAATTATATTTATTATATATTTATAATTAATTTAAATATTATTCTGTCAATACAAAATGTATAATTTTCCTTTTATAAATGACAGATGCTCATGTGTAAATATTAAGATACAACACATAGACAAAGAATAATTATAAGATAATTTTATATACAATAATATTAGAATTTTTAGTTTAATCAGCTTGCCTAATTTAATTTTAAAATGTCCTTCACCTTAAGAATATGAAAATAATTTGAAACTCCAAGCTATTTTATTTTATCTTGTCATAAGAACTTTACAAAATAATATCTTATTAATATTAAATAAATATAAAAAAATTCTTTTTAACTAAAGTAAAAAAATAAATAATATGTGGGGTTTCCACTGAAAAAGGTAGGGGCATCTCTTCCCCAAAAAAGGGACATCCTCTTTTTTTATAATTTATATTTTATTTTTTAAAATAAATAAAATATAGAATTTAAAATAAAAATAAAATAAAATAAAAACTAAAGTAAGAAAAAGGGAGCAAGATGGCACAAATAATATATATAGTTTAAAAAAGTCTTAATTCTTTCTTTTATAATTCCTATCTCCTTTTTTTTACTTTCTCTATTTTCTTTTTTTTTTACATCTTTCTAATAATTTTTTTACTTTTTTCTCATTTGCAAACTCAACTTGCTTTTTCTTCTTCTTCTTCTTCTTCTTGGTCTTTGTACTTCTTCTCTTTTTTATTTTTTTAAAATACCTTTCCTCCTTCTTCCATTTCTTATGAGATTTTTCAATCTTCTTCCTTTTGCAAATATTTTTTTTGAAATTTTTTTTGCTTTTTCCATTTTCTTTCCTCTTTTCTCTTTTCTTCAAGTTCAAACCACACTCTGCTCTAGGCAATTCAAGATGCTAGATATAAAATTATGAGATTCAAAGAAAAAAAATGAAATACCAATTTTTCTATATCTCTTCCTTTGTTATTACAAGCATATAACTCTTATACATGATGAAAAATAACAAAGCATATCATCAATCATGACTAGGGGAATGAAAGCAAGCTCTTAGTCATGGTTTGTGGCATGAAAACAAGCCTACATGTGAGAAGTGAAGATAAGGTGGTTGTTAAGAGCGATGGAATATGAAACAAATTTTAAGATTTTTAACTATAAATCTTACAAAATTACATTTGGAAATAGTTGCCCATGTGAAACACACCCTTTTTGGTTATTATTTATTTTATTTTTAAAAAATTTAATATTTATTTTGCTTGTATTATTCTTTAGATAAAATTAAGTGTTAACAGCTGCCCTTTTTACTCATCCTTCTAGAATTAGGAGGTGAGTAAAGATGTTTTCATATATTTAGATTACTCATCCTTCTAGAATTAACTAGTTTAGCATAACAAATAAGAATAATCATGAAGTCATAGCACCAATTATAATCACTTAAGGGTTCTGTCAACAATAATAGTAGTGGGGTTATAGTTGTTGCAGCCATTAATGCTACCTGATCATCCCAATTAGGGTTTTATTTAGTAGCTACTTCTTTATAGCAATGACCAACAATAATAGTAGCATGATCACAATTAGCACAATAATCAATATTGCCCGATCATTCACAAGATAAGGATTTATAATCCATTTTTGAAAAAGACAACAAAATATCTTTCATTGACCCAATTCTAACCATAGGTAACCATTATGCGACTATGGATCATAAATCATTGCACATGCTAGAACTATAACAGGGAGTATAACAACAACAAAAAATACAATTTCACATTATGATGTCCTTTCTTTAAATCCTTATGTGATTGATAGGCCTTCAAATTGTCATAACACCTTTATTCAAGCGTGAAGCAGCATAGTAGCATCCCAAATTAGGATGAAGATGAAGATAACTAGTAAGAAATCAAAGAGACAAAGAAATTAGACAACAAAAAGTTAGGGAATGTTAATAGGGGAAGCTGGTAAGAAATTAAAGAAAGGTAAAGAAACCGGATGATAGAGGTTGACAAAAGGAGGTTGGGTTGAAAAAGATGCAGAAAGATTGGATGATGGAGGAAATAAAAAATATTGAAATTGAGTGACAATGACAAAATAATGAAAGGCATTTTTTTATGTATAGGAATCATGGTATTAGGTAAAAATGAAAGAAAAGAAAAGAACGGTTTGGCCCTACCAACATTAAGTCAAGTTCACTGATCTAGCCTAAATTAATCAAACAGAAATAAATTGAATTGATTAATTTTGGCATAACAATTAAATTATTGAGATAAAGTTGACCCAAATTGATATGGGCTTAACCCAACTTGATTATATTTAATTTAATAATAAAATGAGCTAAATTGGTGGAACCCTAATCCAATCGGATGGGTTTGGTATGAACAACTTGAATTGGCACAAGTTTAATTCAACATGAATGGGTTGATTTAAAAATAAAAGGTAATAACTTGGATTTAACTCAACTTAATTGAATTCAATTTAAGAGAAATGACCTAGATTGATACAAGCTTAACTTAATTTGATTGAGTTTGATTTAACAATTAAAATGTAAATGACTTGGATTAACACAGGCTCAACTTAGCTTAATTGAGTTCGATTTAATGATATAAAGGAAAATGACCTAGATTGATATAGGCTCAACTTAACTTAATTGAGTTCAATTTAATGATAAAAAGGAAAACGACTTAAATTGACATGGGCTTAACTCAACTTAATTAAGTTTTATTTAATAATAAAAAGAAAAATGGTCTAGATTGATATAAGCTCGACTCGACTTAATTGAGTTCGATTTAACAATAAAAATATAAATGACCTAAATTGACATAAGCTTGATTCAAATTAATCGAATTCAATTAACAATAAAAGTGAAAATAATTTGGATTGACAACAAAAGTAAAAATAACTTGGATTAACATAGGCTTAACTCAATTTGATTAAGTTCAATTCAACAATGAAAAGGTAAATGACCTAGAATGACACAGACTTGACTTGATCAAGTTTAATTTAACAATAAAAATAAAAATAACTTGAATAAACGTAGGCTTGACTCAATTTAATTGAGTTCAATTTAATGATGAAAAGGTAAATAACCTGAATTGACATAGGGTTAACTTAACTTGATTGAGTTTGATTTAACAATAAAAGTGAAAATGACCTGGATTAACACAGATTCGATCCAACTTGATTAAGGTCAATTAAACAAGGAAAGTGAAAATGACCTAAATTGACATAGGTTCAACTCAACTTTATTGAGTTTGATTTAATAATGAAAGTGAAAATGATCTAGATTAATATATACTTTATTTAACTTAATCGAGTTTGATTTAATAATAAAAATATAAAATGACTTGGATTGACACAGGCTCGACTTGACTTGATCGAGTTTGATTTAATAATGAAAATGTAAATGACCTGAATTGATATAAGATTGACCTAACTTAATTGAGTTCGATTTAACAAGGAAAGTGAAAATGACTTAAATTGACACAGGTTTGACTCAACTTGATTGAATTCGATTTAATAATGAAAATATAAATGACTTGAATTTATACAGGATCGACTTAACTTAATTGAGTTTGATTTAACAATGAAAGTGAAAATGACCTAGATTAACTTAGACTTGACTTGATTGAGTTTGATTTAACAATGGAAATGTAAAATGATTTGGATTAGCATAGGCTCGACTTAACTTGATCAAGTTTAATTTAATAATAAAAATGTAAATGATTTGGATTGACATAGGCTAGACCCAACTTGATTGAGTTTGATTTAATAAGGAAAGTGAAAATGACTTAGATTGACATACGCTTGACTCAACTTGATTGAATCCGATTTAATAATGAAAATGTAAATGACCTAAATTTATACAAGCTCAACTCAACTTAATTGAGTTTTATTTAACAATGAAAGTAAAAATGATCGAGATTGACATAGACTTAACTTAATTGAGTTCAATTTAACAATGAAAATGTAAAATAATTTAGATTAACACAAGCTCGACTTAACTTGATTAAGTTTAATTTAATAATAAAAATGTAAATGACTTAAATTGACATAGGCTCGATCTAACTTGATTAAGTTTAATTTAATAGGAAAGTGAAAATGACCTACATTAACATCGGTTCGACTCAACTTGATCGAATTTAATTTAACAATGAAAGTAAAAATAATCTTAGATTGACACAAGCTTAACTCAATTTAATTGAGTTCGATTTAACAATAAAAGGTAAATGAATTAGATTGATACAAGCTCGACTTCACTTAATCGAGTTTGATTTAATAATAAAAGTGAAAATGACTTAGATTAACACAAGCTCAACTTGAATTAATCAAGTTCAATTTAATAATAAAAATGTAAAATGGCTTGGATTGACACAAGCTTGACATAACTTGATGGAGTTTAATTTAATAAGGAAAGTAAAAATGACCTGAATTAACACAGACTTGACTCAACTTGATTTTGTTCGATTTAATGAAAAGGAAATAACCTAGATTGACTAAGTTTAATTTTGAAAAAAAATTAAATTATACAATCATGACTTAATACAAGAATGCAATGCATGTGATGATAACTCGTTGTCTCTAAAAAAAGTTTCTTACTTTATCCTTTTAAAGATGTTCTTCCAAGAAGGTCATGTTTAGATATTGGTGAATTTCACCATTTCCATTATACATATTTGCTCTTTGTTTAGCTAAACTTTCCATTAATATTGCCCTCCATTTTCTATTTAGTAGAATTGAGACAATCCTAATGCCTAGTTTAACTATATTTGCATTTTACTAATTTTATTCAAACATATTTAGATAGGCATGACGTTTTATAATGTTTCAATACACACTTACCATATGAAAATGCATGATATTTTCATAAGAAGAAAAGAGATATAATAATGATTATTATCATTGTAATAGTGACTAGGAGTAAAAAATTGTTAAACATGGATGATAATAAATATCATTTGCAATATAGTTTACAAGGAATTTTAGATTTTTTGACAATATATTTTAGAACAATAATATGAGTTACCCCTTGCATATAGTTCAATGACCACAAATTATAAAATTAATCATAATAAATCTCATCAGAGAAAACTTTTTTCATAGCATATGATTCTTCCAACATATGTCTTTATCAATCCTTTTTCTTTCTTCTTTTTTTTGACAAAGTTGACCATAACATAAGTAAATAAATGCAGATAATTTTCTTTTGATAAGATTTGATTGGTCATACTGAGTCTGAATTCACTTAGCTTTTCATAATGGTGACAGCTTGATCCAAATAAACTCTTTTTCACAAAATATGAATCATTCAACTTGATGGAGTTTTTTAAAAAAAAAAACTTAAAAAGTTAAGAATGAGACAATGAAAATTAGTTTCATAAAACTACTCTATGCTTAGTTTTGCTTGTCCTAAGAAGACACAAAAATACTAATTTCCCATTGAAGTTAAGAATGTAGAGAAACAATTAAGAAAATTATTATAGTATAAAGAGTTCATAGCATTCATAAATTAACAATACATGTCATATAGAATAAAAAAGTATGGTAATTTTATTTAAGAAAGAAAGAACCAAATGGATAGTATCTCACAAGTCATATTTTCAATCTTTCAAGTGTTTAAGGGTAAATGTCTCACTTAAACTTAACCTATTAATAATTGCATTACCATATATTTACTTAAATTCTTAATCTCCATTATGTACTTCACATGCATAAAGAAAATAAAAAGGACTTATTGAAGGTGATAATAGGGTTAAGGTAAAGGGAAGGTAATAATGTGGAAAAAGAAGCTATTAACTGAAGAGATTAAAAAAGTATTGATGGATGGATCTAAGGAACAAATGCTTAAGAATATACAATTGAAATTGTAGTTACCCTAAGGATATATCATCACTAATGATATATCATCCTTTCCTTTTTCTATTTCTTTTATTTTTCTTGTCTCTTTTCCCTTTTTTTCTTTTTTTGTTTCTTTTTCTTTTTTTCGATGAACTTTTCTTTTTTAAGCATTTGACATACTTCCACACTTATTTTGGAACCTATCTTTTTATTGATTGAGTATTTTTTTAGCCTATAAGGTTATGTAGAATATTTTTTCCTTTTTTTTAGGCTTGAAATGAGCTAAAAATAAGAGAAGATAAATTAGGCATGAAAGTGGTACTTAATGGTTATGCAAAGGTTGGTTATTTAAGCACAAGTGGTTTATTCAAAGAAAAATGCTTTAATCATATTTGCTTTTACATGTGAAAATGTAATCTCAACAGTAATTAAAGCAAGTTTTAGAGTGACAACCTAATAGGTAAATCTCTCATGCAAGAAAAATAGTTATAATTAATCAACCAGACTCAAGGTCTTATGGCTAAGGGTTGCTAAACTCGATTCTTTTAATTTAAAATTTATTGCCAAACTTATTAATTTCAAGAAGTAAGATAACTATTTAATCATGCTATTAAACCTTCACACCAAATTAATTCATGCTTGAGACTCGTACAGTTCTTAAAATCAATAGAAAGCACTTAAATAAGCAAGAATACCTAGAACACTTCAAATGGATTTTTTTTCAAAAAAAATAGACCCTTTTTATTTTTTTGAATGAGGATATATCATGAAAGAAAAATATGCTACTAATAGGATGCGTATTAAAAGCCAAAAATAATTCTTAACTCAATCATCCTTTATATATAGAGTTAGTATGATGGTTTCACTAAATTTGTTTTGAAGTAAGATACATCATGAAGAAAAATATGTTACTAAATGGATGCACATTAAGAGTTAAAAATAACTCTTTACTCAGCCATCCTTTACATACAGTTAGTCTGATAATTTCACTAATAAGAGTTTTTCTTAAATAGGGATAAATTATGAAGAAGAATATATCACTAATGGAATGTGTATCAAGAGTTAAAAATAACTCTTTACTCTGCTATCATTTATAAACTCAGTGAAATTAATGGTTTTACTAATAATTTTTATTATTCCTCCTCCAAATCTAATTTGAACATTATCTTCAATGTCTTTATAGATGAGAAAAAGTGTAGAAAAAATAAACAAAACACAACAAAAAATGGAATAAAAAAATTAGAAGTAAAATCATGAGAGTAAAGAAATTTACAATTGAAAAGCGGTATCTAGTTTATGCTTCTTAGTGCTATCCTAGACTTGCCAATCTACCTGTACAGATTTGTAATTAGTCAATCAGCTGATCAATAGTTAAGGTGGATATTATGGTGCAACGAGTCACTTAGGAAATCAATCCCTATTCCACAGCTTCATCCAAAAAGTGCAATAAACCATTATAAAAATCATTAATGTTTAACAATCCTAATATTTTTTATGAAAAGTTTAGTTTGGCCTAATACACAATGTTAAAATTACTTCCGATGTTTCCAAACCACCAAGTAATGCAATAAAGACTTTGGCATTATGAAGTATGTTTCCAAAATACTTGAACAAGCTTGAAACCTTTAACTCGATATCCAAGGTATAGTTAGTAATGATCTTGTCATCCAAGCCTTCCATAGTGATATTCAAGACTCTGCTCCCTTTAATAAGTGCAAATGCTACTATAAATCCCTTTAAACCTTAGATTCCTCCCCTATACACAAAGTTAATATTTTTGGTAGCTAACACTTTACCAAGCTCATTTCTCGCATTCACAAATTCATCATCTTTCCCTTAACTGGATCCACCAAAGACACAAATTGATTTAAACTAATTTAAACCTTGGATTCCTCCTCTATACACAAGGTTGATATTTTTGGTAGCTAATACTTTACCAAGCTCATTTGCCATAGTTATAAATTCATCATCTCTCCTCTAATTGGATCCACTAAAGATACAAATTAATTGAAATTTATGTACTAATGGTCCTTCCACTTTTTATTCTAACTTAGTATGAGCCATATATGCATTGACAAGTGTTAATATGCACATTTATATAGTAAAAATAAGTAGTAAAAGATCATGAAAATTAACCATTATCAGAGAAGTTTGAATTTGAGAAGTTGGACATAGCAATTTTTAGAAAATGGCGGGAAAGTGTATAAAAAGGTCATACGAATTAATTATTGTTTGAAAATTTAATATTTAAAAAATAAAAAAGTTAAAAGTAGATGTCAAGTGTAGTAATCATATGGAAAAAGTGAAGACAATTATGCGAAAAAGTTAAAAGATGATTGAAAAGTTAAAAAGAAAAGATATGTGCATAAATAATAGTTGTGATTTTAGCTCACATCTTATTCTAATTATGTGTCCAGTAACGGCTTAAATGCATTCCATGAGTTGAGGATTTGCTTCCCATTCAATTTTTCATAAATTAGTAAACAAGATTTTTTAATGTCAAGTTCCCAAGATGGTAACGTTGCTTTTTCTTGTTGAATAGATCCACTGAATCAAGAAGAACATCATAAACTTGTCTACTAGGATATGTCTAAAGAGTTTAAGGGATATCTCCAATGACTCTTTACTCA
The DNA here is from genome assembly GCA_020226215.1 of Sindora glabra. Taxonomy (NCBI): domain Eukaryota; kingdom Viridiplantae; phylum Streptophyta; class Magnoliopsida; order Fabales; family Fabaceae; genus Sindora; species Sindora glabra. Next base: position 94,836,711 of record CM035225.1, read on the forward strand.
CTCCATCTTTTATGAACTTAATTTTATCTTCTCCATTTTAGGAAACTTTTCTAGTGTTCTTGTAGTGTATATTACATGTTCACCTTGCACACTATAGTAGACTTCTATTCTTTTAGCTCTTCATTTCCTAGCATAAGAACTTCTTTCCATTCCCAGTATACATTTAACAAGCGAATCATGACATTCACCTGCTAGACATATCTTACTTAAATGATCTAGCACATATCTTCAAAAAGGCCTAAATGCGTGAGTACATTTATTCTTTAAAGCCAGCATTTGTAGATCTTCCTAAGTAAATTGCTAAGAAGAGTAAGGAATCTAATTTTAAGTTTTATAAGGGCTTTTTTATATTTTCTATGATCCTTGCTTAAAAGCGGGATAGAAATAAGGTCTCTCTGCTAAGATGAGTTATCTTAATAGGTGAGTGCATGAATACTTATAAAAAAATGATATTACTAAAAGCCATTCATTCCATTTTTAAAAAAAATGACTTTGTAGCTTATTTCAAACCACTCATAATTATAGATTTTTAGTTTTTTTTTGTTAACAATTTGAAGCTCATAATCAATTATCAATGAGTTCAAATGATATAAATAACTTTTAGTGATATATGTACAATGAAATAATTGATGCAAAAGACTAAGGAATAAGAACAACAACCATATTCAATTAGGAAGGAATAAGATATAGAATAAGTTATTCATAGTTTTTTTAATGAAGATAAGCCACTAAGTTTAACCGATTTATGATTTAATCATCATTTTTGGGTAAACTTATATGGCTTAAAAAAATTGGTCATAAAAGGGTTCCCTTATATGTTCTATAAGGATTTTTCTTAGGCTTAGAAATTTCCTCTCGTAGGAAAAACTTCTTTTAAATAGAGTAGTTCTAAATTTATTTTGATTTATACCTAGTTTAGATTCTAGGATACCTAATTGAAGAAAGGTCCCCAAATTATCCTTGATGTTGCCATCATAGGCTAGTAAGACCGCCAATGCTCATCAATGATAAGCTACTAACAGAAAGGGTTCAATTTGAGTGGAGGTGTTTCACTAGCTTGCACAAAGACCAATGGTCTCATGAAGGTATTATTACTTTGCCCCTAACTAATCCTAAAAGGTAATCTAAAGCACAAATAGGAGACTAATGATATGTGTGAGATCTATAATGTACAATGTGTGAGAGGACACATCAATCATTCCAAAAATCTTCACATGACTAATTTACCATAATAAAATAAATAAAGATATTCATAATGAGACAAACATGATAAACACACATGTGAAGAAAACATTGAACCAAACATAGATTAAGGAAATTCAAAACTAAGGTAGAAAAAGAAAAAAACAAAAATGGTCTAACTCCAATTTACTCTATAGAGGAGTTGCTATGTTATCGTGGCATGCCTTATAGTGAAATTCATGAGAGGTGAGTGGTTTTCATGTCTCCTCGGAATTATGATGGTGAGAATGAATAAAAAAAGATGGAGTCATCACCAATCATTTTTTATAGTATAATTAGAACATAAAAAATGATCTATATTTCTAGAGTTCAGATTCAGGAGTTAGTTATGTGTAGGGAAAGTATTAGCACTTTACAACGTCTGTTCAAAAAATGATTATCTGTTTATTCTAATTTTATCTTTTGAATTGAATTATGATGACCCTTATTATATTACATATGTATTTTTTAAGAATATGATTTTAATTTTAATTAATTTGTTGTTTTAGTTACCTAGATCTGCCTAACTTCAAGGTAAGATTTAGATGAAATAAAATACCTCAATAATATTAAGTACCATCATGACCATATTTGTAATTAGATTATTTAATTTCAATACATCATAAGTACAAATTTTATTATTTTGAAAGAATTTTATTTTATTATTTTTGAATTTTTTTTATTATTTTATCTTTTTATAAAGATTTTTATTTCATTATTTTTGAATATTTTTAATAGAATATTTGTAATATAATTTTTTAAATAATAAGATAAAATTTATTTTAAGTGATTTTATTTATTTGTTTATTTAGTGTTACATCAATAATTTTTAATTTTGATTATCAAATTTATCCAACTTCATAGCCTAATTATAATTTTAATATTATTTTATAATTTTAAAGTATCAAATTTGTCTAACTTTATGACTAAATCTAAATAAAAAATTTCTTAGAAAAATTAAAATCATAGTTTTAGTATTATTTTATAATTTTTAAAATATCAAATTTATCTAACTTTATAGTAAAATCTAATTTTTAAAATATCATAGTTTTAGTATTATTTTATATATTTATTACACTTGCAATTAATTTTAATATTATTCAATCACTACAAAATATATAATTTTATTTTTATAAATTATAGGTGCTCATGTGTAAATATTAAGAGCATATATAAATAATAATTACAAGATAATTTATGTACAATAAGATGGAGAATTTTAGTTTAATTGACTTGTCTAATTTAATTTTAAAATATCCCTTATATCAAGAATATTAAAATAATTTAAACCTCCAAATTATTTTATTTTATTTTATCATATGAATTGTACAAAATAATATCTTAATAATATTGAATAAATACAAAAAAAAATTCTTTTCAACTAATGTAAAAAAAAGAAAAATCCTAACATACCATTCTACCCCATTAAAAAAGGTAGGGGGTGCCCCTTCTTAGAGGAAGGGACATTCCCTTTTTCTTTTTTTATTTTTTATAATTTATAATTTATTTTTTAAAATAAATAAAAATATAGAATTCAAAATTAAAAATTAAAATAAAATAAAATTAAAATTAAAATAAGAAAAGGGCATAGGATGGCAAAAATAGTATATATATTTAAAAAAAATCTTTTCTCTTTCCTTTTCAATTCTGCCCCTTTTTTTCATTTTCTCTATTTTTCTTCTTTTCTCATATCTTTCTAATAATTTTTCTTCTTCTTTCTTATTTGCAAATTTAACTTATTTCTTCTTCTTCTTTCTGGTCTTTGTACCTTTTCTTTTTCCTATTCTTATAAATACTTTTTCTCTTTCTTCCTTTTCTTTTGAAATTTTCCAATCTTCCCTTCTTCTATAAATATTTTTTTTGAAATCTCTTCTTTTTTTCTATTTTCTCTCCTCCTCCTCTCTTTCTCCTTCAAGCTTAAACCATGCTTCACTTCAAGCAATTCAAGATGCTAGACATGAAATTATGAGAGTTAGAGGAAAAGTAAGGAGAGGCCCCTTTTTCTATATCTTATCTTTTATTATTGCAAGCATATAACTTTTATGCATGATGAATAATAGCAAAGTGTATCATTAGTTATGACTGGTGGCATGAAAACAAGCCTACATATAAGAGGCGAAGAGAAGGTGATTGTTGAGGGTAGTGGAATATGAAACAAATTTCAAGATTTTCAAGTAGAAATTTTACAAGAGTAGATTTGGAAACAGTTGTCCATGTGAACCACATGCCTTTTTGTTTGTTATTTATTTTATTTTTTTGATTTTTTTTTAAAAATTAATATTTATTTTACTTGTATTATTATCTAGACAAAATTGGGTGTCAATAAATAGGAAGAACATTGATATTAGGCTAAGGAATTACTGTGATTCAAGTATTCCTGAAATGAGGGGTGGGTATGGTGAAGATGGTGGGAACTCAATTACATTGGGCTGCTTAATTTTATAAATGTGTTATGGTCTTGTTGAAGTAGTGACAAGATTTTGCTAGTTTCATGGATATGTTTAGAATAATAGAAATTCAACAGCAAGGATCACAATCCTATTACTCTTTATACTTTAGCAAATAATTTATCAATAGATTCTTACTTAACAAACCTATAGTTTAGTATTTAAAATTTTAGTTAATTGTTAACACTACCATATATTAAAGTATAGGATTTATTGAATGGTGTTTGTTACCTTATAGTGATGTGTGATTAATTAGAATTATATGACACCTATGGTTGGTACTATTTAGGGAAAATCATTATCGTAATAATCCATTTTAGCTTATGTTTTTCTTTTCTATTGTTAAAGTCAAGATGTGGAAAATTTTGAAAGTGGTTATAGTTGTCATTAGATAGTTGATTATAGCGAATAGTACATCTTATGATTGTTCATTATGGATTCGTGAAGTTAAGATATATGGCTAAAATTTTTTGTACATAATTTAAATATTTTCACTTCTTTAGGTAGTTTGATAACTCCTATTTAGGATTATCGAAGTAGGTAATCTTCAATTATTGATAATTTTGATGGACCTTCACAGTTACAGCTTTTGACGCCAATCATTGCCCTAATATAAGATTGGCAATTATATTTCTATCTTAATACAAATGTAGAGTTTTTTGGAAGACATATTACATTGTCATTTTTTACTTGAACATAGGATAAGTCTTGCTTTTCCTACAAAGTTTGGACTACTGCATTTTGATCTCTTTTATCTTTACTTTTGTTAAAAGAAAACTTAAATACCTTCATGCCTTTCTGGTAAATTACTTCAACTTTTTGCATTTTCATCCTAAAAAAAGGAGCTACCATCCTTATTCCTGCCAAACCATATAGATATCAAATTATTAGACAACAATTGATAGGTTCATATCAATATGTACAAATGGAAGGAGAAGAAGTATGTAGACATTCTAGGCTAGTTGAAATATTTATAAAGAGTAGACTACAAAACTATAACCATTGTCCAAAAATTCTGATTTCAAACTATATTAGTGACAAATGTATGATTGAAAATATTCATGATTCTAAAGAAAAAAGCCTATATCCAAGTCCATCCTTCTGAAATATAGGAAGCATTTAAACATAAGCTTTTTTGGTTAAAAATTGGTGCTCTTATATTAACTATTGAGTTTCATTTATTGAATTTTAGATTACTTTGTTACTTAATCTAGTTTGAAGTTTTGTTTTCTACGGTCAATTTGAAACCTATTAAGTTGTATTCCTAGCTATATTTATTTGCATTGTTGATATAGTAAGTGATTCAGAGAGTCTGTGCCACAAGTTTCGAGCTTATCTCTTTATTAGTACAGAAAGCTTGCATAAGTTTATTATAACATTACCTTGGGATAACTAAGATTGTATTAGTTTTTTTATTAGTAGTGGTTGGTATAATATTATCCTATATGTTACATAAAGTCTTTATTTTGTGTGAAGGTGTGTCCTTGTTTCATCTTATTTTTACTTTACATGTACTTTACAATGTGTTACTTCTTATATGATAAAGATAAGTTAGTAGTTGATAATACTTATGTGACTTCTTACAAATTCTTAGTTGCAAATATGCACATCTAATGTAGGTTATACTATTCTTGATAAAGGAATATTTAGGTTTTTATACTTTTAAAAATCTTAAACTATAAGTCTATGAAACTAATACAAACTAATATGTTCTTAATCCTTTCTTTCCATAATACCTAAGTCTATATACGGTTAAAAAACCAAAAGCCTCCAAGCTTTGGTTTCGTGCGATACTTGCCTTATTGTAAAAAAACCAAAGCCTCCAAATATTGACATTGGGCTTTCTTTTCAATAGCAAGAAAACATTGATATAGGGCTTTCTTTTTAATAGCAAGGATGCTGTTAATCATTTATCTGTTGCTACCCATAAGTCTATTTACTAAATTTTCCTATTAGCCCCAGCCTTTTCTTATTGTAAGGACTTGGAATCATTGTGACGTTAGTCTTTTTACAAGCTTAAAAATACACTTAGTCCAAATATTTTATTTTGAAATATAAATTCGAAATATCAAAGAAACCAACCAAAAAAGTCACGACAAACTTTAGAGTGATTAATAGCTGAAAGCATGCATACAAATCAAATTCAATCACAATTGACAAGGACAAATGTTTATATACACCTAAACTACACAATCAGATGGTAAACACTAATAAAATGCCCTAATTAGGTTATTTCACAAATCTTTCTAATTATGTATTTACTGTGGGTTTCTACCGAGCTTACTATTGAATTAATTTGTCCTCCTTCTGCCATGCACTTCACTCGCTAAATAAGAAGTTGATCTTTCCTCCTATGAGGTAGTACAGTCGACTCTCCAGACGGCAATACAACATCTTGCAATTTTCTATTTGGAAAAATCTTTTAAATTCTTTCTATGATTTGTTGTGCTTTTTTATTTGGAATTATTTCCCCTCTAATTTATTGCATTTTCTAAATTTGTTACCTTGAGTCCAGTGGATTAGAAGGCGCAATACGTAACTTTGCCTTCCCCTATTTCGATGCCAATAATGGCAAGGCACCATCTTTCCCTTCTCTCGTTATATGTTTCAACACTTCAAGAATGAAGCCATTTTTAGATTTTATTTTAGCAATTGTATTTTTCCTTTAGCAAATTCTAACAATTAGTTTGTAGGCCTTTAGCAAATTTAAGGTTTTTTCTCAAAATTAGTAATGGTGATTCCATTTTGTTTTCTTTTTTTTAAAATTTGCAGTTAAAGGGTTTCAAATTGATTTAAAGGTAGCCTATCTTCCTTTTATACTCACTTCGTTCCAAGCATTCTTTTGAGTGAGTGTTCTATTTCACCTTTTTTTCTTTCTTTTGGTAATTATTTTTCCTTACAAGCAAACACTTTTTTTTTGTGAATTTCCAAACTGTGATTTCAAATTATGTTATAGAAAAATTTCACAAATTTTTTTATTATGTTTCTTTTATGCTGCAGGGTCATGTACAAATGCAATTCATATGGATCAATGAATCAAATAGTAACTAAATGGAAATGGCATATGTTGATAATTATTTGTATAAGTTACAAATATTCAAGTAATAATTTTTTTGCTTAACATGATACACAATACATGAATTACATAGGGTAATTGAAAGTTATATCCAGCCACTAGGGGATTGTTATTAATTCCATTAATTTTTAATTTTCTATTTTAAAATAATAAAATCTTTTAAAAAAATCTTATATTTACTATTTGGTAAAAGAGATGTACAAAATTTTCCCTTTTAAGTCAAAGGCAATTAATATTTACATTCCATTTTATAAAAAATTAAAATTTGAACTTAATTCTATGTATTAGATTATATACAAATTGAAATCTAATTTACTAAGAAAAAAAAAGAAAAATTATCGTGTATCGCACGGGTTAAAATCCTAGTAACATATATTAGTGGACAAATATGGGTTTTGATTTTATTTACTAGATACAAGAACTTATCATTTATATCAGTATTATAATGATTATTATAATATATTATTTTATTTTTTTATTTTTATTTATTATTTCAATATTTAATGATAATAATAATAATAATGTATTTCTTATTTATTTTATATAAATTTGATAGAATTAATTATTTAACTAATATTTTTCCTTCATTTAAATTGTATTCTATTGAATTATATTAAGATGAATGTTGTATAAACCTGGTACAGGGCTGTCTTTCCATCCGTATGAATAACTCTTTCAAAATGCAATATAATCAAGGTAGAATTGCCCTCTGATTTGAACTTAGGAAGGAAATAAATTTAGATTCATATGTATATTAAAATATAGTAGAACTAAATCAACAAAGTCTCCAAGTATGAAAGCAACATCATCATACATGGAAACACAAAGTGAGGAAACAAACCTAAGCATGCTGACCATTATGAATTCTTGATTTCTTGAATACTTTCAAATTAGAGATAATTGTTGGTGATTCGTCAAAAATGCTTATAATGTAGCTATGTGTGTATAGATTAGTCTCTACCCATTAAGATATAAGGAGAAATAATTAAAAAAAAAAACAAGAATAGATTGTACCTCCTTTACACATAAGATGAAATAAAAATTATAGCTCTAATTAATGGACATAATGCTTTATTAATAAACAGGACACAGAAGATCAGGAAGAAAAAAAAAGATACCAAATTCAAATCTTAAGGCTCTTCTGATGTAATAAAAAAAATGTATTCTATTTATCATGGGTTTGGGTCTCTCAAAATGGGTCCATAACCTGATCCATACCCCAACTCAGGAAATGCCTATAAATAGGTAGGAGGAAAAGAGTTTTTAGTTGGTTAACAAATTATTCCTCATAATCTCTTAGAAACACACTCTCATTTCTCTCTGCACTAGAAAGGGAATTTATGTTGTGAATAAATTATTTTTTCGAAGTGATTGCCAATATGACCAGTGAAAGCAAACATCAGATCCTGAATATTTCCACTGCGTACTTCTGATATTTGGTATGTATGAATTCGATTTCATATTCCTATTTTAAATAATCCAACATTGGTATCAGAGTCAGGTTGTTTATTTTTCTGGTCTCTCTTAAATTTGTTCATATATATATATGTGTGTGTTAAGAAAATGATGATTTTTTTGGGAGATTCTTTTCTGTAAGTAATTTTATTTTTATGGTAATCCATTGAAAATGAAATCTTATTAGTTATTAAAGAAGTTTCACGTGCATGTAAGAGAAAATAGCTGACTCTATCTAGCATGGATGTGCATGTGACAGTATTTGTTTAGTATCATGAAAGCTTCTGTTTCATGTACCTGTTCTGAATGCACTCTTTGTTGAAAAACGGTTGAAAACCGTAAAAAAAAATTAATTAGTCCAAAACAAAACTGTAACGCATAGAATATACGAATGGTTGGTTACACATATATAAATGATGAGACAATGTGTTTGGTTGAATGAATATATACTTATAAAGGAAGTCTGAATGGTATATGAAGGGAATACAAGAAGACAGCATCTACTATTTGTTTATTATTGCAGCCATCATTGCGCATGTCCTCTTTTCACTTTATAAAATTAATTTTATATTTGCTTTAAAAAAATGAAATTAGTAAAATCAATTTGATTTCATTTGAAAATGAAAGCCGATGAACAAATTAACAGAATCCATTACACATTTCATAAAACAAAAATGATTTTTTTTTAAAGAAGAGGAAATCAATTAATATGAAAATTGATTTAACCAGGAAATAGATTTGACGTTTTACGAACTAGTTCCATGATTTATGTTTTCAAAAACAAAGATGAAATATAAAATCATATTTCTTCATATTATCAGATATGAAGGATACCTCGAAGTTAGAATCTCATCCTTTGATTATATAATTTTGGAGTTTAGAGAAAAAGATCAAAAAGAAATTGTATGGCAGTTTATAAATTTTTTTTCAGTTTATTATTAATTTTTTTTAAACTATTCAAAAAAAAATTGTATGACAGTTTATAATTTTTTTTGAAAAAGCAGTTAAAAGAAAATTATCAAAAGGACAGTTAAAAATCAGCAAAACTGTTCAAAAAAAAAATAGATCGCAGTTTATAATTTTTTTTAAAAAGGCAGTTAAAAATTTTTTTTTGGAACAGGCAGTTAATTTAAAAATAAAATTATCATGGATGTGATTTGAAACCATGCCCCTTTTAGATCAACAGAAGCCCCAAACCAACTCTGGCATCTTAACGTTCTCAAAGCAGTACGCCTAACAAATTATGCAATACTATGCTAAAACAATAAAAATGAAAAATATCACATGCGGGATTCGAACCCCGCTTGCCTAGATGAGCAACCTTATGTCAAAAATTTCTTATAAACTATTTACATGATGTACAAAATTATCTTAAATGTGTTTTTATAATTTTACTAGCATAATTTTTTTTTCAAATTATTATCTTGGAGATCTTATTGAGTTCTTTATTTTCTGTATATGTTACAAAAAAATGGTGAGACTCATACGTACACCAAGGTCATACAGACTCCAACACAAAAGGATGAAGTCAATATGTTGACTGTCAAACTCAAAAATCTCCAAGCTGATCCAGAAGTTTATAAAGATAATTTTGTACATCTTGTAAATCATATTATCAAGTTTCATGAAAAAGTTCAAAACTTGATATGGGCTGGTGCTTTAAAGATGAATCGGAATTCAAAGAAATTAAAGGCCTTACAACATACCTTACCTACAAATTACTAAAGGAATATATTAGATTTCCTATTAAGAACAAATGGATGCAAAAAGTATAATAATATTATCCATAAATTTATATTACACTATTTAGAGTATAAAAATCACCAATATAACCTAAATATTTACAACCCCTGTTAACTAGATAGGATATCTAGTATCAAAATTGAGTTTCCAAAAGAGTTATATGATAGGTTCATTAGCTTTTCTCCACAAAGAATCAAACATTTGAAAATATTGTAAAATTTAGGTAGATGTTTGATATCTGATATTTTATACAATTTCTTTTATATATTATATTGTTGAAATACATTTCAATTTATGAAATTTATTATTATTATTGAAATTGCATATCTATAAGTTCTTTTATTTAATGTACTTTGCTTAATTAATTATTTTAGCATTAGCATCATATTAGGAATTTAGATAATGATTGGAAACATAGTGACCTTTTGACTCTAAACCCTACATGTGAACTAGTCCTAACATAATTAATTAGAGTTAAAGTAGATATATATGTAAAGCTAGACATTAATTACATGCAATTCTATCCACATATAGAACTTTGTATTTCTACAATCATAATGACTATTACTTTTAAAAACATTATCGCTGAACTCAATAAGGGTGAGAAACTAGATGGTAACAATTACAAAATTTGGAGTATGAAAATTCAATATGTGCTGGAAGAGCAAGAGGCTTTAGAAATACTTAATATTGTTCTAGATGAGCCTGAGATAGGAAATACGGCCCAGCATAGGCAGGACTAAGAGGCTTATGAAGCTTGGAAAAGGAAGAATTCTCTCGCTCGCATTACATTGCTGAGTAGCATGGAAAATGATATGATGTAAGAATTTAAGAATTATAACTTGGCTAAGGACATGTGATTTGCTTTGAAAAATAAGTTTGGTGGAACATTTGTGATCAAACTAAGATCCCTCACAATCAAATTTGACACTTACAAAAAGAAATCTGAACATTCAATGAAAAAATATTTGCAAGAAATGTCAAATATGATTTATGAATTAAAAGATACAGGTGATGTGTTAACTGACAAGCAATAAGTCCAAGCTGTAATTCGCTCCTTGCCTCATTCTTAGGAGCATATGAAAATGTATCTAACCCATAATGAAAATATCCAAACAATGGATGATGTTGTGCGCCATCTTGAGCTAGAAGAAGAAAGGCTTGAGGCTACTAAGCTTAATACAAATGTGTATATAGCTTCATCAAGCTCAGGAAAAGTTCCTAGGCGAAAGCGTAAATATAAAGGTGGATTTTAGGAGAAAAGAAAGAAGACTGCTCATTTCAACAAGAAATGGACAAATAACTAATATGGGAAAAGAAAACGTCCTTTCAAGAAAAACATAGCCAAGGTCAAGTGCTTTAATTGCAATAAGAAAGGGCATTTTGCCCGTGACTGCCCTAAACTTAAGAAGGTATTAAGCTATACTCAAGTTAGTGAACTTTGTGTAACTAGTTCTATTTTTCTAACAGATTCTCATCCTTTGTGGATTGTAGACTTAAAGGCAATAGACCATGTAGTGAAGGATCGAGATACCTTCATGGAATTTCAGTGAATACCACATGGAGCAAAATGGATCTATGTGGGAAATAATGCAAGAGTTACAATTCAAGGAATTAGCACATGCAAGTTAGTCTTGCGAGGCAGTCAAACTCTACTATTACATGATATTTTATATGCACCTCAAATTTGCCGAAATTTAATCTCTGTATTGGTTTTGTTAAAACTTAATTTTAATTTGTATCTTGCTGATGAAAATATTGAATTATCTTTAGGAACGACTCATTATGGATGTGGTTTTATTAGAAATAGTTTTATTGTCATGGATATTGATTATTATGAATGTAATCTTAGTTATTCCATGTTTACATTGTTGTATAATTTTGAAATTGATGCGAATGTTTGGCATGCTCGACTTGGCTATATTAGTCAACATCGTATGGATAGGCTAGCTAAAGAAGGGTTATTGCCTAATTATGATAAAGTAGATCTATCTACTTGCGAGCATTGCTTAGCTGGCACAAGTACTAGAAAACCATTTGGAAAAGGAACCAGAGCTGACTTTCCTTTGCAATTAGTCTATTCTGACATATGTGGTCAAATGAATGTAAGAGCTAGGCATAGAGCTTTCTATTTTATCACATTTATAAATGATTTTACATGATTTGGTACTTTCTATTTGATAACACACAAATTTGAAACATTGAGTTACTTTCAAAGCTATATAAGCTTAGTCAAAAATCAATTAGATAGAAAAATAAAAGCATTACGAACTGATCATAGTCGTGAGTATTTATCTGATCAGTTCAAATAATTATGTGATGAAAAAGGAATTCAACATTAGTTAATGAATCCACATACTCCTCAGTAAAATGGTATTGTAGAGAGATGAAATCGAATACTCTTAGAAATGGTTAGGTCTATGATAGTATAAGCAAATTTTTCAATCACTTATTGGGGTGATGCACTTTTAACTGCCATATTTATTCTTAATCGTGTGCCTAGCAAATCAGTTCCCACTACACCATATGAGTTATGGATGAAATGAAAATCTGACCTAAGTATTTTATGAGCTTGGGGATGTGCAGCCTATGTTCTGGATACCTCGAACCCATATGGCAAATTAGGTCCTCAAGGAAAGAAATGTATCTTTAGATACTCAGAACATTCAAAAGGCTATGTGTTCATTGGTGAACATTCTAGTGGGAATCTCACAGAATTTAAATCATGAGATGTCACATTCTTAGAGAATGATTTTCCTAAACAGGGTGATATAACTAAGGACTTATCCTTATACGAAACTATGGATACAAGCGCTCAAGACTCATTTCCTTCGAGTGGGAGAATTTTAGGAAATATATTTCCAATTCTGAGTACGAATGATAGTGATCTTGATCAGCATAGAAGTAATCCGAATAGGAATACTTAAACAATTAATGATCCTAGTCTGAGTGGGAGCAATTTAGGGATCCTTGAGAAATATGTTTCTCCAGAACCTCAATTACGATGTAATGGCATAAAGGCATCCTTCGTTGTCGTTTCGATATTGAAGGTGGTGAAGCTTTTGTGGCCATTACATAAGATGAAGATGAGCTAAGAAATATCATAGAGGCTCTCTCTAGCCCTAATAAGGAAGATTGGACAAAAGCAATAGAAGAAGAGATGAAGTCTATGAGATCAAATCAAGAGATGGAGTCTATAAGATCAAATCAAGTCTGGGAACTTGTTGATCTTCCAAAAACACGTAAGGCCATTAGGAACAAATGGGTTTTCAAAATCATGCTTAAAGGCTGATAGCACTGTTGAAAAATATAAAACTAGACTAGTAGCAAAAGGTTACACATAACAAGAAGGAGTAGATTATGAAGAAACTTTTTCACCTGTTGTTAGATTCACCTCAATCCATTTGTTATTGGCTATAGTTATGAATATGGACCTTGAATCACATCAAATGGATGTAAAGATTGCATTTCTCAATGGAGATTTAGAAGAAGAAATTTACATGCAACAACTTGTAGGTTTTATTAAAGAAGGCCAAGAAAACAAAGTTTGTAGACTTTTAAAGTCTATATATGGCTTGAAACAGTCTTCAAGACAATGGTATATTCACTTCCACAACTTGATTATGTCAAATGATTTTATCATGATTGACGAAGGCCATTGTGTATATATAAAAAGGTCCAAGGACAAGTTTATAATTTTATTATTATATGTTGACGATATACTTATAACTGAAAATAGCAAGGAGTATGTCAATGAAATTAAAGGATGGTTGTCATTTAATGTTAAAATAAAAGATATGGGTGAAGCTGCATATATTCTTGGAGTTAAGATTTCAAGAAATCATTCAAAGAAATTATTATCTCTGTCACAAGAGCATTATATCAATAAAATTCTTAAACAATTCCAAATGCAGCATTGTAAACCTATAAACACTCTTATTACTAAAGGTGAAAGTCTAAGCTAAAGGATGTGTCCTAAAACTCCAGAAGAAGAAACATAGGTGAGAAAAGTTTCCTATGCAAGTGTAGTTAGATGTCTGATGTACGTAATGATGTGCACAAAACTAAATATCTATTTTGTCATTGGTATGGTAAGCCAATATCAATCCAACCCAAGCCCAGCACATTGGAAAGCAGTTAAAAGGATACTAAGGTATCTAAAAGGTACTATCGACTATTCATTGTATTATGAAGGAAATGAACTGCAATTGAAAGGTTACAATGATGTTGATTGGGGAGGAGACTTAGACGAAAGGAAGTTTACCTCTGGGTACATCTTCTTACTAAATAATGACGCCATATCTTGGAATAGTAAGAAGTAATCATGCATAGCATTATCCACAATGGAAGCTGAATTTATAGCATTTTCAGTAGTAGTACAAGAAACGGTGTGGCTTAAAATATTTTTAGATCATTTAGGTGTAAATGCTAACATTGCTAATCCAGTTTTAGTAAACTATGATAACCAAGAAGTAATAGCATACACAAAGGATTCCAAATATCATTACAAGACCAAGCATATAGACACAAAGTATAACTTTGTGAGAGATATGATTGCACATAAAGAAGTGAACGTGAAATACATTTCTACACATGAGATGGTAACAGATCCTCTGACTAAGCCTATTCCTTAGGATGTATTTATAAAACATGTGAAATCCCAAGGATTACGTAGATGTTGATACAATTATTGTAATTTCTTTTCATAATGTTCATAGAATATTAATGTCTGAATAATAATTATGTTCATTATAAGTCTACATATATAGATGTAAGAATATTTCTTAGAATATTCTTAAGTTATTGAAAAGTATATCGAACAGATAGAAGATTAGCCCTCTCACACGGGTAATCGCCTCTTATTAATTTTTTTTTTAATTGATAAGAGATGAGACAATTTTAAGCTTCTTATCTAAGTGATAATCGAGAGCTAATCTTAAAATATGATTGTCGCCTTGTTAACGAACAAGATAAGGTTACATATAAGACCGTAAGTGAATTAATGGATTCACTTCATCTGTCTGAATTGTTAGATATGAGTTCTGATAGGAATGAGAAAGAGTAGATTGATGAACTCAAGTTAGACATTAAGCAAGTCTGAATCATTATCTGTATTGTATTAATATATTATATAAAGACATACGCTCCATGAGAAAAATGAGAGAATACCGTAACACGTGTTTCATACCACGTGTGCAAATTATGACCAATAAAGGTGATCAAAATCTAGATCTCAACTTTGATGTGTGAGACCTTTGAAGGAATAAACTCCTCATACTTGTACCCTTATGACTTTATTCTATTTCTTAAGATTTAAATTTAATGATTGTTATTTTAGAATATTACTAAAGGACTATAAGAGATTCAGTCTAGCAGGATATTACTGAAAAAGTAAATTAAATTAAAATCAAGAGATTTAAGAAAAAAAGAAGATCGTTAAACGTATCACATTATGTTTGTATTAACCGGTATACCAGTTATAGAGTGTCTATAATTATGAATACAATATTTAATGCATATGATACATATGAATGAGAACATTTGAGAAATTCAAATGTAATAAAATGATCTAGGGTACTACATACTTAAACTCTACTTAAGATTTATTATTCATTGAGATGCTATATATTCCTAACAGATGTACAGCAAAGAGCTCTCGAAGTATGTTGGTCACACGGCCTATTTTCTTATATGATATGTTGTAGAGAATAAGAGATAATGTTCTCTTATGAAATGTTGAGAGAGCATGGATCCCATTATATCAAGTGGGAGATGTTAAATCATGGGTTTGGATCGCCCAAAATGGGTCCATAACCTGATCCATATCCTAACCCAAGAAATGCCTATAAATAGGTAGGAGGAAAAAAGTTTTTAGTTGGTTAATAAATCATTCCTCATAATCTCTTAAAAACACATTCTCATTTCTCTCTGCACTAGAAAAGAAATTTATGCTGTGAACAGATTGTCTTTTCGAAGTAATTGCCAATACGACCAGTGAAAGCAAACATCAGATCCTAAATATTTTCGCTGCGTACTTCTGATATTTGGTATGTATGAATTCGATTTCATATTCCTATTTTAAATAATCTAACAATTTATAATCACGATATCAAAGTTTTAAACTTTTAAATCAATTCAAATTTTAAGATTTCAAGTATAATCTTCCATCTTAGATGAATAATATTTTTAAATTAAAAAAATAAAGAACAAAAACACGATAAAAGAGTTTGGTTCAATCTCAACTATTATGATGGTAGGAACTATTATTATTATAGGATGAGCTAAATTTTTGAAAAATAAAATTGGTGGCAAATCTTGGACTTGTACAAGCAAAGATGTTGTGTTGAAGATTTTTGTAAGATATCATCGGCACCTACAACTTAATATTAAAGGCTCTAAATGTCTCAAACTATAATATAAGAGAGTAGAGGTTTGAATCCTTCTCAACCCATTTCCCTTCCCCCAAACCCTACTCTCTCCCCCTACCAAAGAAAAGGGATTTTCGTAAGATGATGATGATTAGTTTATTAAGATTGAAAAAAAAAAGGCTAAAATATCCATGATTGACGAGATAAGGAAACCTATGTCATGGATAAACACACATCTTACAGATAAAGATACATTTGGAAGTATTTCAAATGAGAGTTGTAACATAGATCAATAAAACTACTGTTGGCAATGGAGATATACATTAGCCGTGGGTTTGATATCATACATTATACGGATTGATGATGCTTATCAAGTTAACTTTACTATCATTACTTACAACATATACATCAACAGAGCTTATGAGGTGTATTGTTCTATTAATAATCACACATACATTACATACATACATACATACATATATATATATATATAGACTACGATATCTTTGAGGAATCCAAGACTTTGGAACTCGGGGCATGTGGCAAGATGCTGACATGCCATGTGTTATTGCTGCAAAAGGAAATCATAAATAATGGGTTGGGAAAAATTGCATCAATGACTCAAGTATCTCTATCTTATTACTATTTCAAGATTTTTTTTGTCAAAGTGTACGAATTTTTTTCTGCCATGCGTCACCTCCTGCTACCTTAGTTTCCCGCCAATATTTTCTCCTTCTCTAGTCAAATTTTCACTTGTGCTCCTTTTATGGGTTTGGCATTACGGGCTTAGTATTGCCTCAACCCAACCATTTAGGAGAGTATTTTTAATAAAATATTTAATAATATATAATAATATTTTTAATAAAAATTATAATTTTTATTTAAAAATACAATTTTAGTACCTAATAAACAACACCATTTTTTAATTTAATATCAACTAAGTTCTTTAAATATAATTCTAATAATTCTTGCTGTAAAATAAACAATAAGTTGTTAATATTATTCTATTTTCACATAATTTATTTAAAATATTTTATAATAAAAATAAAATACATCATGTTATATTACATTATTTAGTAATCTTAATATTTCAATTGTAAATAATATGAATAAAAAATATGAAACAGATCAAATTAAAAAAAAGAGAAATAATTTGAATGATATAAAGTAATAAGTGTTAAAAAAAATAAATGGTAAATTAATTCAATTACATAAAATCAATGATTTATTAAAAAATTTTATAATAAAAATAAAATAAATTATATTATATATATTATTTAATTCAATATATTGTAGTGAACTTTAAATAGAAGAAGTAAATATGAAAAAAAAGAAATGTAAGTAATAGAGTAGATGAAATGTACTATTTCTACTGGTCATATAATTTTTCCCTTTCTTTTATGCTATTCATTGCACATTTTTCCTTTTTGTTTCTATCCATTTTTGCTATTTATATTTCAAACACTATTGAATATAGTGTATATATAATATAATATTTTTTATTTTAAAAAATATTTAAATATGTTAAAATTTTTATTTAATTGAATTGATTCACTACATAATTCTATTTTTTAACTCTTATTAGTTTATGGTTTACACACTTTTTTTCTTCTTCTAATTTTTTTTAATTTTTTTTTTTGTATCCAATTCTATAATAGCCTATGAAGATATAAAAAAAATTTTAATAGTTTTATGACATCATATCCTTTTATAATCTAGAAACAAATAAAGAAAAATACAATTTGTTTTACATCATTAAAAAAATAATAGTAATTAAGAATTTTTAAAAGTAAAAAAAAATTTAACACTTTTTATTATCATAACAATCTATAATTAGATAATTGTGTAAAGTTGATTTACACCAACAATGAACAAAATTTAAATGATATATACATATATATATATATATATATATATCATTATTATACATTGCCTTTCTATATTTATTAGAAGAATTTTTCTTAAATCAAATTGTTCTTCAAATATGATTCACAATAGATGAAGAATAAAAATAAATTGTAAGAGTAATCATTTATTTAATTATTATTTTCATTTAGTTAAGAATTAAAATTGTGAAAAATTTATAATTAATGATAAAAATTAATTTATATTTTAAACTTTTAATTTATTTAATAAAAAGTAGTTGCACATCTTAAAAATTTATAATTTACAAATTTAAATGTATGGCTATAAAATAATTATAATAAATTAGACTTCAATAGTTTTGTAATATCTTTTCTTATAATATAAAACTTATTTAAAATTTATTTATATAAATGATCTTCAATTTAGATGAAAATTAAATTATAACCTGTGCATCGCTTATAAAGTAGTATAAAATTAATTTACAATGATTTAATTTAATTAATTTAAAAAATATTGTTGAATCTTGAATCATGCATTATGCAATTAAATTATCATTAACTCATTTTTTTATAAATTAAGTATAAAATTTATGTTACCTACATTGCAATAAATATTACTTTTCTATCAACATTGATAATTAAAATAGTTTTCTTAATCTCAGAAGCTTTTTAAAATAAAATAAGAATTTTTTAAAATACATTTTGTATTTTAAAAAATAAAATGATATATCATGTATTTTGATAAGAAAATTAAAGTTTAAAATTTAATAAATAAAAATTATTTAAAAATTTATTTATTTTTAATATATTTTTATGAAAATTTATCAAATCTTTTAATTTATATGAGTTGTTGTAATTTTAATTTATTTGTTTAATAAAAAACATGAAAATGTTGCTTTACCAAATTAACATTTAGTGTTTTGCTTGCGGACGGAATTGATATGCTGCCACGAATCCTAAGGAAAACAAACCTCTCTCCTTTAGGGCCACTTTTAAATTTCTACAAGTATCATGTGGCTTTTTCTAATTTTTCCGTCCAGACTTAAACTCTTGAATGGCTCAGATTTGATTTCCTATATCCAATAATTTAAATCTGGCTAGCTCACCTTGGATTTCAAAACCTAAGGAGTACCTTAGAATCCCCCATATTATTTAGGCCAATTAAAATTAAATAAATTTTTAAGATTTAATAACTCACAAGAAATTATGTTCAATTTTATAAAAGAGTTCATAAAGAAGGCTTAAAGGATATTTATAGATAAATAAAATTAGTATATTTAATTTTTACCACATAAATAAAAAAAAAGTTATTTATTAAATTTTAAAACTTCATATTGAAAGTAAATGGGCTTGCAAAAAATAGAGGTAACAAATAAATGGATTAGAATGGATATAAATTGAGTTAAAAGTGAATAGATTATTATTAACTCATTTATTTATTTATAATTAAATATAAAATTTTAAATAGATTATAAATAACATATGATTATTGGGTATATAATTAACCTAATTCATTCATTTATTTATTAAATTATTATTTTATATCTTATTACTTTTACTAATACTATTTTTCACCACTTTTTTACATTGATTGTTATTATTTCAAAACAAATTTATATTATTGGTACTTCTCTTTTTTTATTATAATTGTTAGTCCTTAATTATATAACTAATTTTTTGAACATTGTGTTTCTTAACAACTAACTAAATATATTAACATTTAACATTGTATACATTAAAATAAAAATAATTAAATCTAAAATAGATATTACAATAAAATTAAAAACTCTTCAAAATAATAAATTGTATGACATTTTTACAATAATAATATTTGAGATTACATTATTTAAAAATAAATTTATATGATATATTTAAAAAATTAGATCCAATAATTGTAAGTATGACTTGAAAAAGAATGAAAAAAAAAAAAGTTAATTATCTAATCGATATATTTTTGCACTGTTGCTACGGTATATCTTAGACAATGGATTTTTATACATCGCTAACGCGTCTATGTCCAGAAAGTATAGCCTAAGAATGTAATGTATATTATTGACTTTATACATAACGAAGCATGTGGTCTTTCATTTTGAAAATTAGAAGAAAATTGATCTCAAGATTATTTTTTAGCAATAATTATAGTAAACTAAATGGATCTTAACACAAGTGAGCTGGCTTGGATTATAATTTTTTTATAAAGAATTAATAATATCACAAATATAAAAATATTATATGATATTATGATAGTTCAAAATAAATATTTTTAAGATATGTAAATTATATTAAATTGTAAAAATATCTTAATATAATATTTTCATTAATTTACAATATTAGTTTATGTAATGTGTTGACATTCAATTTTGGCCAACTAATAATATAACTAAAATAAAATTTTAAAAAAATAATAAATTTTAATTAAGAATTAATTAAAAATAAAAAATTTATGAAATTTAAAATTATAAAAATTAAAAAATTAAAAAAAGAGAGCTGTATTCAATTACTCCCATTTCTCGCTTTCAATATGGGTAGCTATTTCCAAATTCAATTTTTCAAATTTTAGCCGAAAATTTTGAAACTTGTTTCACTACCTTGACAACCTTATTTCCACTTCTCATATGGAATTTGATTTCTTCGCTTACTATGGAACCTGTTTCTCCACCAATTATGTAATAGAATTCTTTCCTTTCACAGGAGAGGTGCGTTACTCATAGACAGCTTTTTCGCTCTTTTTATTTATCTCTCATTAACTCTAAAAAGGGGTGGCACAAAAAAAGAGAAGTAGGAGATAGAGAACATAAAAGAGAAGGAGAGACGGAGAGTGAACAAAAAAGAAGGAGACACAAAGAAAAGAAGAAGTTATTCAGAAAGAGAAGGATTTACAAAAAAGAGAGAATAAAATTTTTTCTTAAATAAACAGAAAGATTGAAGAGAAAAAGAAGAAAAGGGGAAGAAGAAGAAGAAGAAGAAGAAGAAGTTTGCAGATGAAGAAATAAGAGAATATGTAAAAAGGGTAAAAAAAATTATAAGGATGAGATGGTACATAATAATACATCTCATCCTTCTTTTTTATTTTTTTATTTTATTTTAATTTTTTTTTATTTTATATTTTATTTTATTCTTATTTATTATTATTTAATTTTATTATTTAAAAATTAAAATATAAATATAAATAAATAAAAGGGTGAGGGATGTCCTTTTTAACAATGGACGTTCCCCTATCTTTTATTTTCAAAACATAAATCAAAGGTGGAGACGGTTTGACCGTCCCATTTGTACTATTATTTTATTTTTATTTTATTTTATTTTAAAATTAATTAATTAATATTTATTTAATATATGATGACAAAAATATTTTTGTGCAACTCATATGACGGAATAAAAATAAATAATTTAGAGGTTCAAACTATTTAATATTCTTAAGGTGAGAGATATTTTTAAAAATCGAGTGAGCCAATTAAATAAAAGAATCTCAATATTTTTTCACATAAAAATTATTTTATACTCACCATGTGTAGTTATTATTTATATACAATTTTGTGATGAAAGAATAATATTAAAATTAGTTGCAAGTGTAATAAATGTAATTTCAAATTTTTCCTAAGCAAGTCTTTAATTAGATTTAATCATGAAATTAGGTAAATTTGATGTTTTAAAAATTATAAAAAATAATATTGAATTATAATTTTAATTTTTTGAGCAGTTATACATTCAGATTTGGTCATAAAATTAATAAATTTGATACTTTAAAATTACAGAGTGATATTAGAATTATAATTTTAATTCTTTCAATCTTTTATTTTAGATTTAGCCATGAAATTAGATAAATCTGACAATCTAAATAAAAATTATTAATATAATATTTTTAAATAAATAAGCAAATAAAATTACTTTAAACAATTTTTGTTACCTAAAAAATTTATATTACAATTATTTTATTAAAAAAATCTTTTAAAAATAATGAAATGAAAATATTTATAAAAAATAATAATATTTTATCAATAATAAAATAAATATTTAAAAATATTTTCAAATATAATAAAAAATTCAAAATAATAAAACTTGTACATATAACATATTAAAATTAAGTAATTCGATTGCAGGTGCGATTATAATGGTACTTAATATTATTGAAGTATGTTATTTTGTTCAAATCCTATCATAAAATTGAAAGAATTTGACAACTAAATTAATAAATTATTTAAAAATATTTTAAAAATATAAAATATAAAAATCTTTTAAAAATAATAAAATTTATGCCTATGTTGTATCAAAGTTAAGTAATCTGATTGTATGTGTAATCATAATGATAGTTAACATTATTGAGACATTTTTCATTGGAATTCTATCATGAAGTTGGATAGATTTAAAAAATCAGATCAATAGGTTAACTAAAATTAAAAATCACATTCTTAGGAAAATACACATGTAATATAATAAGGACCATCAGAATTCAACTCATAAGATAAAATTAGAATAAATAGGCAACCATTCTTTGAACGGACGTTGTAGGGTGTTAATACCTTCTTTACATATAATTTACTCCTGAATCTGAACTCTAGGAATGCAGACTATTTTTGGTGTTCCAATCACACTATAAAAATGATTGGTGACGACTCCATCTTCTTTTTATTCACACCATACTTAAAATCACATTTTCAGAGGAAGTGTGGAAGCTTGCTCGCCTCCTTCGGATCCCGCAGTGAGGCATGTTACAACATAATGCATGAGCATATTTCTTATAAATATAAAATGTATAGCTGATTATCTATGAGTTAATGTAATATGACCTTCAATTCAATATGTTAATAATTACCAATTCATATTTAACTTAAAATTAATATGAATAAATATGAATGAGTTAAAACAAGGATGAATAAATGAATATGGGTTAAAACTATCAACTCTAAAAAAATGTCTTGAATGATAAATTAAATTATGCCATATATGCATAATAGCATCGGTGAACCAATCAAATAAAACCTATTTATTTATCATATCACTCGGCAAATATGTGATTATATGTCACGATACATCATCCCTACCAATTAGAAAATTGCCTTTTTAATAAATTTAAAGGTGATAAATATATATATATATATATAAGAAGATGATTATCTTTAAGCATTTCCTAATAGTTTTATAAATAGGGAGTTCATTTCTGTCATTTATAATAACAAGTCATTAGACGAAGAGATATAAAGCTCTAAAATTCTCCCAAAGTTCTACCAATAAAGATCAAAATATTCAAAGTTTCTGGCTTCAATCAAGAATATATGTTAAGAGGTAAAAACTTCAATAACATTCAAATTTTTAAATCTTTTTAAGTGTGAAGTCTTTGTAAAGATTTAACATTTGATTAGAGATCAAGCTTCTTCAAATTTTCTATTGAAGTCAAGTTCAAACTGAGTTCAAATTTTTTCAATCCCTCATTTGAAACTAAAATTTAATTATTTGATTCGAAATCAAGCTTTCTAAAATTTGTCAATCAAAATTCATTGAAGAGAAGAATCAAAGGATTTTATCCTTTTCTTAAAGAATACAAAAATTAGATATTATATTCCACATTCTTCAAAAATCAATAAAATCTACTTGTTCTATAATTTCCTTGTCTTCTAAATTCTTAATTTTTATGTATATAACAACTTCTCCACATCTCTGGCCAGCTCTATGCTCTTTGCCCGGAGGCTTTTTATTAGGGTTTGATTAGCGATGGTAATATATTACCCTTAAAGCAACACATTGTTGAATTTTATAGAATAAGAGAGAGATTTCGGTGTATTAGTATAATAGTGCGTCGATAAATCAAAAGATGATTTATCGATTTGTACAATATTATATAAATTAAATAAAATTTAATAATTTTAGATTACTGGGATACGGTGATGCGTCTTAAATCGCAACATATGGCGCGTGTTTATATATATATGTTTCTGAATTTAGTTGCAAAAAGACATATTATGAACGGCGGCTTGGGCCCGGCTGTTTGCTCCTCTAGTGCGCATTTGAAATCTAAAGAATTTAAAGCCCTCAGCGTCAAAGTGACTGGGCCAGAGTGTCCCATGAAGGCCTACTCTTCGACGCTTCTGCACTACAGTTCCTTTGATTGAGTGCATGATCCATATACAGAGGACCCGCACTGCTCAGTGAATGTAAGAGAAGTGTGAGAATTTGTAATTTTAAGACTTATCTTCCTGTAGTTAGCAAGAGTTAAAAGAGAAAAAATAATATTTGTGATAAAAAAAAAAAGTCCAATACTATAGTAATATCTAAAGACATACATGAAAGAGAATATTTGATTCAATTATGAAAAAAATAATTTTTACAATCCATTGTTTATAATTACATTTTCATAATTATGGATCATAAAAATATAAAACTTAATAATTAGTCATGAAAAAATAAAAAGTGATCGTTAAAAAATAAAATTTTTGCATAAATTATTAACACTCGCGTCACTGATAATTATTCGTAGCAATACTTAATCCATAAGGGAGGCTAATGATATGTATAACTAGGCGTGAAACTGACATTATTGTTGTCCTTACGTTTACCTTAATTTTACTGTATTCTTCAATCTGCTTTGAATTTTATTAGGTTCACCTGCAATTACGTTTGTCTTCATAGCTTCATGCCAATTGATAACATTATGAAATTAAAGATTTGTCAAAGTTAAGATGGTTTGTAGAGTCGTCTTGAGCTCGTCTAGTGGGACACCAACAATGACATTTCCAAATAAATGTAAAGGCAAAAAAAAAGGGTTGACGGTTTCATGTGACTATGTATAAGATTTTATTTGAGTTTAAATTTCATCTTTTCATGATACTATCAATAAATAGGAAGAAGATATGATATTAAAAAAATAAAAAAATTTAAATACAATAAAAAAATTTTAATATTTTTTATTAACATTATAATAATATAAAGATAATCTAAAAAATTTTTAGTTTGTTTATTTTGTTTAGACTTATGCAAACATCAAATTTCAAATGAATATGGCCTAAAAAAATCCCATGAATCCTTGAGAAAAATAAAACATTAATTGATTTATTGGTTATTATCTTATTTTTCTTATTCTTATTATTTTTTCTCTCGTCTAGTGGAACACTAATGTTTATGACATTACCAAATAAATATAAAAAAAAAATGCAAGTATCATGAGCATAACAAAGGCACCAAAAAACTTGCAAATGAGTATAGGTAGGAGTTTTTCCAAAATGAACTTTAAAGGGTATTTTTCCATCTAACTTAGGAGTAAGCATATAATTAATCAAGCATGTTATGGTTAGAATGCACTTACTTTAAAAATTGATAGGTAACCAGCTCGAAATTGGAAAGCTCTTACCATATCTAAGATGTGGTAGTGTTTTCTTTCCATCACTCCATTTTGTTAGGGTGTATGAACATAAGAAGTTTGATGTATGATGCCTTTTTCTTGGAAAAATTCTAACAAAGGTCCTAAAATAAATTCTAAGGCATTGTCACTTCTAACTTGTTTAACATTTCAATAAAATTGTGTTTTAACCATAGCATGAAAATGAACAAAATAAGTGTAAGCTTCTAATTTTTGTTGCAACAAATAAACCTAAGTGCATCTATTGTGAATATAAACAAAGTAAGAAAATAATGTGCATTACTATGGGAAGCTATTTTATGTAGACCTTAAATATCAATGTGAACTAAATCAAAAGGAAAAAGAAATTTATTGAAATTCAAGGGAAAATTAGCATGGGTTAATTTATAGTGATGACAAACTTCATAACACTTATTAAGTTTAGTGATAAACAATTTGATATTGACAAGATAAGTGATAAATGATCAAAAGATAAATGTCTTAAGCATTGATGCAACAAATTTGAATTGGAATTTAAGTCAACCACTACAGCATGATGAGCATGAATTCCAATGAAGTAGGATAAACCTTCTCACATCTCACTTATTCCAATCAGCTTCTTAACAAGGTCTTGTAAAACACAAAATCCAAGAAAAAAGAAGGCAACATAGTTTAAAGCTTTGGTTAGCTTACAAATGGATAACAAATTGCATGTGAAATGGGGAACATAAAAAAAATTGTCAAGAGTAATATTATAAGACAAAGAAATGTGACCATATGCTTAAATAGATAAGGAAGTATCATTTAGAAAGTGGTGCAGATAGCATTTATGTTTGATTTTAAATTATAGAAAGGCAAGAGGTCATGTGATTTGATGCACAATTGTCTAAGATCCAACTTGGATATTTATGTGCAATTTAGGGAATCTTATTGATAAAGTTAGCTACATGAACAATCTTTCCATTAAGTAAGGCCATAAGTTGATCATATTGTCTAGAGTTAATCTCATGATTAGTAAAGTGATTGATGAGGGTGCTACAGCATCTCGTAGAGAAATTATAACTTTTTTAACAATTAGTGGGTTAAATAATCCCTTTGATGATCTCCCTTTATTGTTTTAATTTGCTGGGTAACCATTTAGTTCCTGTCCTAATGAGGTTTTCTTTGATTTGTTTGATAAGTCTTGAACCAAATTAGAATTTTCCTTTTCTCCCATGAAAACGATGAGAACATTGGCCTAATTTGTAAGGAACCTGCTCTTGATACCATAAAAAATAAGGATGTATATTTTTTATATTATTTTCATTTATAAGTGATTAGAATATAAACAAGAGATATGGCTACAAGATCTCTCAAATCCTAAGGATGATAATCTAGACAAATAAAAATAAAAATATTATAGATGTACAAGAGAAAATTAAGCTAAATTAGGGATAATGACAAATATAATGAGATTATGATTCTAATAGATATACAATCCTAAATTCAAACTTCATATTCTTTAAATCTAGATATATAAGCCTAAACTTAGATATAAGTAGAACATGAGTATAAACCTAAAGTAACTTTAAAAATGCTAGTGTCAAAATATTTTTCATTTAATCAGATGGATTAGGTTGGCATAAAAAGCCCTAAATTCTATCTCAAGAAAACCTTGTGTAATCTAGATACAATGAACATAAAATTTAAAAACAGTAGGCAATCAGGCAAAGCAATTCTTACAAAATTACCTACATTTCTCTTTATTGTGTTACTTTACTCTTATTCTTAATTAAGGAATGTTGCTTTTCTTCATTGTTTGAGAGCAAGAAGAAAGAAAGAGAAATAATTGAACTTCATAAGAAAGCAAAAGGAATTTTGATAAGGAAGAGCTTCAAAGGGTTTCCAATTTCAAATGGTAAAAGGATTTGAGTTTTTGAGATGAAAAAGGGAAAAGGAATATTAGAAAATTTTAGCACCTAGTAGCATGACTTGTAGCAATTTTTTTTAATAAAAATTAGGCACTTAAGGGTAGTTACTAATCCATTATTTAGATGGGTAGAAATTAGATGAGAAATTAATTAATAAGGAGAAAAGAGAGAAGAAAAATGAATTTTGGTTGTTTGGATAATGAGGTGATGTAAAGAAAGAAAGAAATTTGGAAAGAAATTAAGCAAAGGTCCTACAACAATTGTATTGTTCTCATATATAGAGAGAAGATAGAGAAAAAATAGCAATAAAAGAGTTGATAAATTAAATTTCTCATATTGACCTTGATTTTATTGGAACCAAAATGCCCTTTTACACAAACTCTAAACTTTTGATCCCACAACAATTTTATTCTTCTCATATATGGAAAAAAGATAGAGGAGGAATGGTAATAAGAAAGTAGACAAATTAAATTTCTCATAATGATGTTGATTTTGTTAGAGTCAAACTGCCCTTCTACACAAACTCTGAACTTCCAATCCAAGTTTATAGCTAAAACTCAATTTCAACAAGTTCTATCCAAAATAAAAAATAATAAAAATTTGAAATTCTAATAAAAGAATTTAAATTTAATTTTTTATCGATATAAATTAATTTTACACTATTACTTACTTATGTATTATTATAATATTTAAAAATTATTAAAATTCCTTTACTATAAGTAAAAAATTTTAATTATTATCATATTTTTAATGACATGTTATTTTTATAATAATTGATAATGTAAAATAGTTTCTATTAACAATACATCCAATTTAAACTTAAAATGAAACGTATTATATCAAAAATCTTTAGCTCAAATAGCATATAATGTTATTTACATGCTTTATTTTCCTTTACACCTTAAGTTCAATCTCAGGATATTGCATGTGTATGTATTTAGTAGTTTAACCATACCTATTATTAAAAAAGAGAGATAGAATGTGCTATGATAAATATTTTAACTAAAAAAATTTCTTATTAATAACTATAACCTAACAATTCAATTAATTTTGCATAATATTTTATTAATTTTAATAATAACTAATAAATATTTTAATAATTTTATAACTTCTTTTGTACAATACCTATAACTTTTTAATATTATAACAATTAAGTTTTATCCTATTTATTTTAATGTTTTTCCTACTAATTGTTATTTTTTAACAATAAGTAACATTTATTTTATTAATTCTCTCTACACTAAAAATATTAATTTTTTTGTGATGATAGGAATGGTTAAACAACTAGATGCGCACACACACACAGAGATTAGATATCGAACTATGAATGCAACAGAAAGCATAAAACTTTTAAAAGATATCAGATACCACTTGAATTATAAGTTCTCGGCATACTAAAAATACTATTATGTGTGTATTAAAAACAAAAGGTATTAATACTTTTAGTAAGTGAAGATGTCACAATATTTATAATATAGGAAATAGATTAAAGATTTAAATTTGATCAATTGTTACTGTAACCCATATGTTCCTATGTTAATGAAAATAATTAAAATACTATTCTTATTAATAAAAATTATTAATAACATATCTTCTTTTTATTTGTTGATAATGTAAAAAATTTTACACTAAAATTGAATTAAACTTAAATTCATAAATTAAATGTCAAATTAAAATTTTTTATTAAATATGATTGAAGGATTTCATTGTCATTTAATTACATTAAATTTTGTTTTTCTTACATTTTTATTCAACTAAATAAATAAAAAATATACCTTTTTTCTATTTTCTTTCTTCTCACTTTTCTATTCAACCAAACAAAACAAAGGAAAATATCTTCTTTTTAATTTTTTCTCTTTTTATCCATTTTCTTTCTTTCCTTATTTCTTCTATAACCAAATAAAGCCTATGAAAATCGTCACCATATCCCTATCTCTATCTCTATCCAAATAGGAATTCAACTTTTTTTTGTGCAATTTTATGGTTACTTTTTTATGCCACACATAAGCTTTTAATACAATTTTCCTTGCCAATTTTGTTGTCGATTTCAACCACTACAACAATATGAGATTAAAGACTATTTAGGCTTGTTTCTACTTGAATAAATGTAGGCTAATTATTTAAGCCCAATTATTTTAGAGAATATTGATATTGATGTACCTTCTTTACTAATACAATATTTTTTAGTTGATAATTACTCCTTTTTATGTTTTACACATCTCAGTTGCTAATAACATTTTTCCTCATGTAATTGCTTTCTTTGATTTTTCTTTTCCATTTGCCCTTCAATATCTTCTTTCATGTTTTGCCATTGAATCAACCTTCTCTCTTTCTTTTTCCTTGCTCCTTTATGGGACCATGGTTGCTTTTTCATTAGAGGAATGGCTTTATGTTACAACTTTAGTTTCTTATTTATTTTTTTTTGCTACCATGTAATTTTTTATCCTTTCTTTAGGTTTGTTTTCCTTCTTTATTAAATGATTATTTTCTTCTTCATCTTCCTCATTTTCTGGATAAAATGTTAGAAATGCATCTATTTTTTATACTTAATGTCCCTTCCATCCATTTTAAATTTCAAGCTTCTACCCTAAACCTTTTTCCTCCACTCAATTCTTACCTTGCTACCATTTTTACTATCCATTCCCTTTGAACATTGTTATCTTAGAGCTTAACTCTATTGCCACCTTACAAATTTCTAGTGAATTTATTTCATGTAATATAAAGCTTCTTGAGGTTGTTCCCCCTATGCAACATCTTATTTAGCTTCCTTTTTTTATTTTGAAATTACATTAGTATAAACAAAAAATTGCATGTTTTATGTTTGATTAAATGCTTTAAAATGGATTCAAGTTACCAAGATAATATATTATAAGGTTGTATATGTACCTCTCAATTATAACATTCCATACAAATGTAAAAATATAAATTTTATTTATTTTTTCATAATAACTATTGGGTTTCATCTATTGAATTTCAGATTATTTTGTTATTCAATCCACTTTAAAGCTTTCTTTTCCTAGATCAGTTAATACATCATATCTTTATTTTCTTAAATTTTTTTCTAAAACTCACTTTAAAGACATTAAATTGCATGTTTTACGTTTGATTAAATGCTTCAAAATGGATTCAAGGTACTAGGATAATACAGTACAAGGTTTTATATGTATATCTCAAGTATAACATTCCATAAAAGTGTAAAAATATAAATTTCATTTATTTTGTTATACTAACTATTGGGTTTCATCTATTAAGTTTAAGTTATTTTGTTATTCAATTCACTTTGAAGCTTTCTTTTCCAATGTCAACCAATACATCATATCTTTGTTTTCTTAAATTTTTTTCCAAAACTCACTTTGAAGATATTATTTGTACATTGGAATTTGTAGCATTTGCTTTTGGAATTAGCTTAGTTAATATGCATTAGAATTTGCTTTTAGATTCTGTTGCAATGCAGGTCAATAAACATAACAAAATTTGCTTAGTTAATGCACTTTGATGGTAAGCACTTAAGTATATGAGATAATTAGACTATATACTTAAGAAAAGGATAACATATAAAACAATACCAAAGAAACTAAAAGAAAGTAAAGAATAAACCTAAAAAATATATAGAAATTATGCTTGAAATTTTTTAATAGATAGAGCTTCACACTGATATATATTTGAAAATATAACTAATTTTCAACATATAAAGAAAAGCAACATTCATAGTTTTACACCTATTTTGTCACAAACATTACCAAAAAAAAATCAATATTCAATTTTGATTTATTAATTATGCTTTCTCATTTCTTAGAATTCTTATACATGACTATAGGCCCTTAAGGTCAAACCAAAATATTGATTTCATCTACAGTAATTTAAACATTATAATTTATTGCCTTTTTAGTCATTTAATTAGTTCTTCATGTTTGATTTTGGGTGAGGTACATTGGTTATTTAGGCTTATAGTTTTTATTTTATGAGAGTTTTAACAACCTTTTATTTGTCTTAATTCCATACTTTGATTCATTTTATATAAAGGCATGATGGTTCTTTCACACTTCAAATGTGCATATCTATTTAAGCCATGATTATTTCAAATGTTTCAATAGTTAACAAGAAATAAGATGTGCTTCTTTAATTACAATTACTATTTTTTGATTCTATTATTATATTTGAAGAACAAATCCATTATTGAACTTAAGGGACTTTAGCATATTAGAATACATAAAATGCAATATCTAAAGCAATGTAAGCTTATTGAACAAAAAATGTTGGTTATACTTTTATTGCATCTTTATTTTGCATTTTTTAACACAATCTTTTACTATTTTTTATTTCACCACCTTTCATCTAAGTACCCCTATTTATGGATACCATGTTACTATCCTTTTGTTCCCATGGGATGGTGTTGAGAAGACCTATAAGGATGGTAATTATAGAAAAAGTAAAGCAAATGAGACACTTTGTAATACATTTCTGAATGAGTTAAACATTTGATTACATGCCTAATGAACAAAAAACTGTGGTAGAGTTTTGATAGTATAGTGTATATACATATATAATATCTTAGTGGCTCATTTATCTTCATCCTAACATAGATGAATTTACTTAAAGAGCCTTTGTATAGTTTTGAATTGGATGTAATTCTTATCATTCAATATTAACATGTTTATTATGATATGAATGGATCCAATTTAGAGTTTAAATGTAGAAAGTGAAAGTGTGGGATAGAGTTTATTGAATGTTGTATGATTTGTGGCTCTACTACAAAAACATGATTTTATAAATGTAAGACTTTTACCTTTGGTGTCCTTTTTTTCTAAGCTTAGAGTTTATTGAATGGATGTATTTTAAACTAATGAACCTTCATCTTTATCAATTAATAGAAATTAAGTTTATTTATATTGACATATGGCTACAATCATTTGAAGAAATTATGTTTTCAAGATTGTATTCAAGCTATTGCATTAAATCCTAGACAAAATTATTGTTGTCGTAATTTTTTAAAGAAAGACATTTTTTTATAAAGAGATATTTTTTATGAAATCAAACATTGAGAGTCACTTAAATAGTTATTTAAATGATGTTTTATTGGTTAAATAGTTTGCAATTGAAGATGATATTTGATGATATGTGGGCTAGTATTTATACCATTAAAAGTAATTCTTATGAGTTTCATGTCTAGTGCAACTTTCTTAGTTTCCTTGCAATAAGAAAAAAATTCTTCTACATATATTAATAAGATATTCTTTTGGAAATGACATATAATCTTTGTTTATCTACTTGCTATTCTAATTTAAACATCAATGTATAACAAGAATTAATAGCATATTTTGTGTAGAACATGAAAGAAGAACATATTACTAATTTGAGTTAGAACCTTCTTATGATTATTATAGCTACTAATGTATTGCTAAGTGATATTTAGTTATCTTGACTTTCATATTGCTACTTATAGTTTAAAGCATTATTTTTTTTTCATCTATCAAGTTTTCTAAAAAATATCTCATTTTAAGTGCAAAAACAATTCTTAATAATGAAAGCAAATGAGATTACAACCATGTTGAAAATTTACCTAACCACTAATCAAGTTACAAGGTACTATTGCACAAATGAAATTTATGTAAAGAATTATATACCTATATTGCCAATAACTATAATGAGAATGAAAATTTTCATGATGTTGCATCTTTCTCTTATATTATGTGTGTATCTATTCTAAAAGACTTTAACTTTAGTGAAGTTTATAGTACTGAGTGCTAATTTACTACCACAACAACTATTTTTCACAATAGCTCATAGATTTAAGCCTTTTTCCTATTAGAATTTTAATAAGTCTATATTCTCCTATACAATGAAATGGATTCAACTCTATGTATATGTTAAATTAATAATTTAAGATGATAACAAATTTATATAATTTTCAGGATCATGAAAATGCATCTAATTATGAGGTATTGTCATTATGGCATGCAAGTAATTAAGTAATAAAATCCTTCTTATGCTCTCATGTACATCTCTATTACAATTAGAATTATCTAATGTTTGATTTAAACTTTAGTTTATTAGTTTTTTTATTAAGTTATTGTTTTCTATGTAGAAATCCATTTTTACAAGTACAGGATACATCTCTAAATGTTGATTCCATAAATCGGGGAGTTTTCTTCCAGGTCTACATATAATTAATATATAAGTCTTTTTTTAATCTCATAGGCTAAGGCATGCTTTTTTAGTACACAAAATTTCAATCTAACATTAGATATAGCAATCACAATTTTATTCTTTTGAATAATTTTATAGTTAAGTTTTATAAATCTATTAATCTATGTGAAATATTTAATGCTTTTAGATGATCATATAATCTAACATTATTGTGTAATTGAGAAATCTAGCATGATTAGTGCAATGCCTAATTATTGGGTTATGATATTTATGATTTGAAGCTAACTAAACTTAGAACTTTGAAAACTTTTGATGAAGACAAGTTCGATATCAATTATTGCAATTTAGGGTATTAAATGCTTAATTAAATTGACCAATTGGAAGAACATTGGTATTGTGCTGAGGAATTACTATGATTTTTCTTGGACTGAGAGGTGGCTATAGTGAAGATAAGGGGAACTCAATTACATTAGGTTGTTCAATTTTATAAATGGTTTGTGGTTATTTAGGGGAGATCATTGTTGTAATGATCCATTTTAGCTTATATTTTTCCTTTCTATTGTTAAAGAGGTGCTTTTCAATATGTGGAAAACTTTGAAAGTGGTAATAGTTGAAATTAGATAGTTGATTATAGCTATTGGTACATCTTATGATTGTTTTTTATATAAATTTTTACTTACTGAATAAAGAAAACAAAAACAATCTCAGATTTTCTTATAAAATCTTATTTAACTTTCAAGGTATTTAGTTTCTTAATAGTGACTTTTATTTTTTTAAATTCTATATCACTAAGGTTTTAATAGCTTTGGGGTACCTTCACATGTTAGGAATTATCTATAATGATTTAAACTCTGGGAATGTGTTAGTAAATTAAACAGTCACATCATGCTCTCTGATTTTGTCCTTTCATTATGTTTAGATGCTATCCTAGCTGTTAAATCCTCAAAGACTCCATTGATCGCTATATTTCATCAATCACTATCAAATGCCCGCCTAAAATGTAATTTTTTTTATATGTCTTAAACTAGATTTTTCGATCTCAAAAAGTATAAACTCTTAAACTAGATCAAATCTTTGTGGCTAAGCCGATTTCAACCTAGTCTTGCTACTTCATTTAGTAAGACTCACACATATGTCTTACTAAAAGTTACCTTGAATGGAACCTATAGGAATGTCGTTGACTAGTGGTCCTTTGTAGTTTTCATCTACAAGATGATCTATGGTCAACAAGCCCATTAAATGAAGCAACACTACAAATCATAGTCAAGAAACCCTAAGTTTTCCTAATGGCCACACTTTCTAGAACGTTTGATATGCACATGTGTAATTTGATATCCTGATTATTGTAAAAAGATCTAGGTTAAAGAATCATATCAAAATGGGGCATGATGGATATGAAGAAGCACTTGTCCTTCAAAAAGATGTAGGTAATTTAGTAAATTACTAAGTTCAATCATATAAATAAATAAATGTCCTTATAGGATGATAATTGAATATGAAGTTACAAATAAGATTTAATATTTAAAGTTCAAAATATTCACAAGTTTAATGAGTTATATAATGTATAGAAATAATTATATTTTCTTTTTAACTTCTTACATTTAATATGCTCACATGTTGTGAAGTTTTTCCTATTTCTTTAATATGGGCACATGTTCAAGAATGAAAATTTTCAAGTTAATGTCATGGACAATAACACTCTCACTTACACTCAGTAGAGAATGAAAACTTCTATGTTGATGTTGTGAATTTATGCTTTGTTAAAAGAGCTACAACTTGATGAATACCTTCAAGTGTGAAGTCTTAAACATCTTCAAAGGCTAGGTCTTGAACATATTCATACACGAGGTCTTAAAAGTCTTTGAATACAAAGTCTTAAATGCTTTCAGATGTAAGGTCTTAAATGTTTTCAAATACAAAGTTTAGAATGTTTTCAAATGCAAAGTTTAGAATGTCTTTAGATGTGTAGTCTTTGACATCTTTAAAGGCTAAATTTTGAACAAATTTGGATGCAAAATCTTTGTGCCATATGGATGAACTTCTCCAAATATGAGGCTTTGAATATCTTCAGATATGAAGTTTTGAACGTGATGTGAGGTCCTAAATATCTTCAAATACAAGATTTTAAACATTTTCATATATAAGGTCCTAAACATTTTCAAATACAAGATCTTGAATGTCTTTTATATGAGAGTCTTGAACATTCTCAAATACAAGGTTCTAAATGTCTCGATAAGCATAATCACAAAAGTCTGCTATGATTAGCATAATGATGAAAGTGATTTTTGACAAGGCAAAGTGATGGAAATCATCCCTCATGATTAGCATAGTGATAAAAATGAATCTTAATGTATAAAGTGATCGAAGTTGGTCTCGGTAAGCGTAACCACAAAAGTTTGTCATGATCAATATAGTGACAATAAGTGATTCTCAATGATGCAAAGTGATAGAAGTCGAACTCAATTAACACAATCATGGAATTTAGTTATGATTAGCATGGTAATGATTAACTTAGATTGTGATGATTGATAGGTCAATTGTAGGCACCATCTTTGACATGGTTATCTCTATCACCTCAATGAATTTTGAGGGCACTAACTCTCAACCCAACAAATATGTCATAAAACTCATAAAGCTTATAGGTTATTCTCTTCTATTTACTTTGTATTTTTATCTTTTAAGTATGATCACCACCCTAGAGATTTTTAATCTCTTGAACACCATAAATTGGAAGGTTGCAGCAATCTTTATCATTGCCACCTATCGCCATCTCAAAATTTTTTTTCAAATGTCGAATTATTGATTAAATTTTGATATCATCTAATAAATATAGAAAATAGAAAGTGATAGAAGTTAGTATCTATTGTTGCCACCAATGACAATGCCACTAACTCTACTATTGTTACTAATCATCATCTTTAACTTTCAATCTTGAATTGTGAATCGTTGTCATAATTGTAATACCATTGGATGCAAGAAGAAAAGCAAAAAGTTAAGTCAACTTTGATTGGCACAATCACAAAAGTATGTCATAATCAACATAGTGAAGGAAGTCAATCTTAATGAGCTAAGTGATTGAAATCATTCTTGATGGTCATAATCACAAAAGCATCAATCTCTTGTAAACAAGAATGCCACATGATTACCTCCAAGAACATGAATGCCATTAAAGTGTTTAGAGAGAATGGTGAATGACTTATAACCTAAAAAATGGTTGGCATCATCGAAAGATAACTTTTAATGGTGAACAAGTGCGAAAAAAGATCGACATTTTTAAAAGTAAATATTTGACAAAGGAACTCGCGCTACTATAGTATGGGTAGATTAAAGTCGTGGAGCAACTTTATAATGATGTATAAGCATAAAAAATATGTATATGATGTTAGAAGTATGAATTAAAATCATAAAATATATAATTGATCATAACAAAATTATAAGCGTACCTGAAACATAATTTGATGAAGTCATGACTAATCTGAATGATGATAATAAGCAGAATTGCAACCTACTTCATCCCTTAGGCTATCCAGATAGAGAGAAAAGAGAGAAAATTTTTGAAGTGGGAATCCTTATTGTGCAGCATCAAATAATAACCCTAATATCTCTATTTAAGGTCATACTTGTGATAGGAAACTACTGACTACTAAAAGGCTGTAGGCTGGGACCTCTACCCATATGGGTTTGTGCATAATCTAACCTATCATGAATAATACACATTAAATCAGGGTCCGATCTGTTCTATGCTTAATGTTAAAACACAAAACTAATTACTTAAATAAATATTCTAATAATTAATTATTGCTAATTCATATTTCTAATAAAATTAATTATTTAATTTTTAAATACAACAATCTCCCACTTGAATAGTATTAATTAATTATATGAAATAATTGAAACATCAATATTAAGCAATTAGTTATACATTAAATTATAAACTTAATTAAAAGAATGAGAGTACACAGAATCACTAAATCCGATAGAGAGACAAGTGACATAATGTCTCATAATCTGAAAGAAAAAAAATAAAGTTTAATTTTTTGACTACAAGTCAGAAGAGAATAACTCAAAATTATTGAATCTGATAGGGAAATAAATGATTTATATATATGTATAAAATATATTACCAATGTTTCAATATCCAAACTGAGCAACGATTACATAAGTGGAATGAGACCATACAAAATCACTGAATCCGATAGGGAGACAAGTAATGTAAAATTAATGTCTCATAATTTTAAAGGAACTGGATATATATAAGGTTAGTCTTTTGACCACAGCTCATAAAAGAAACAACTCAAAATCATTGAATCCGATAGGAAAGCAAATGACTTATATATGTATAAAATATATCACCACTATTTCAATATGAGCAATTGCTGGTCATAAATATTAATAAAATAAAATAAGCATATCTCAGACTCCCACTAAACTAAGGTTTCATTAAAAGATTCAACAAAACCCATATGAGTTACTTGATTTTAAATAATCCTATAGGTAAGCCTTAAGTCAACGGATCCCTAGCATGTCTTCACTAGGGCTGTGTTCAATGCAAGTCCGAGATTCAACAATCTTTTCTCTCTAACGAACAGAAGTTTAACATCAAAATATTCAATAGAACTAGAATTCTTGTGGTTTTGAGAGAAGCACATAGTAGGAAAATTATTGCAATAAAATTTAGTAGAGGTCGTGATATATAATTAACCAATTGCATGCCAGGTATCATCTTCCTCAACCATATAGCTTGATAAGTAGCCTCATAATATGCGATAAACTCTTCTTTCATAGTTGAGGTAACTGTGAGTGTTTGTTTAACACTTTTACATGAAACAACTCCTCCAAACATCATAAAGATGTATTCAGATGCTGATTTACGATCATTTATGTATAAAGCATAATCAGAATCTAAATAACCAATACCCTCAAGTAAATTAGATTATCTACAAGTCAACATATGATTCTTGGTATCTTAAAGATACCTTATTACTTTCTTGGCCACTTTCCAATGATCTATCCTAGGGTTACTTAAGTATCTTCCAAGCACACTAATAACAAAAGTTATATTTAAACGAATACAAACCTGTGCATTCATAAGATTACCAATAGCGAAAGTGTAAGGAATCTTTTCCATTTCAACCCTTTCAATATCAACTTGAAAGCAATATGATTAAGACAACATATCATCTTTCTAAGTAGGCATTAGACTAGACCCACAGGTATCCATTTTAAATCTTTCAAGCATCTGTTCAATCAAATTAGCTTGGTAAAAACCCAAAATACTATGAGTTCTGTCACGATAGATCTAAATTCTAAAATAAAAGATATTTTGCCAAAGATCAAAATGATATAATAACATGTGTTTTAACTCATCTAGAAAAAGATCGAGTTACTAGCTAACAAAATGTCATTAGTATAAAGTACTAAGATGATAAAATTATCCTATTAAATTTATTAAAATTTCTGTAAATACACAATATAGTCATTTAGTATCGTAAGTCTCTAAACCCTTTAAGTTCGTCTAAACTCAATGGCTAGCTGATCAAGTTTTTCAACATGAGGATCTTTATTTATCTGAATTGGACTATCAACATTATCTCCTCTAATGGTGAGGGAATCAGAATAGGTATAGGCAGAATAGTGGCCTTGTCACATAAATTGATAGCCCTAAGTATCAAACTTCCACTATCTAAGTCATCCTCAAAATAAAATGTCCGATCAAACTCGATGATCTTGGTCCTATGAGTGGGACAAGAAAATCTGTAACCTCTTGATCTAGTTTAATTTCTTTAACTAGGGATTATATAGTCTTATCTTTACTTTATAACTCCACACTTAAAAGTTTTAAAATATGAAAAATTTAGGTTTAATAACACACCTTTGTTTTACCAATCTTTCTAATCTTTCTCTAGAAAAAATGGCCTAAAATTGATCCCATAAAATGGAAGAATTCTAACTTATTCTAGGTTATTTATGCCTAATTATAATATTGATGGGAATATCAGAAGATACAACAGGATAATCTTTTAAATTCAAATAATACGGATCATTTTGTAAAGTGGCATATCAAAAATAGCAAAACCATAATAAATTTTCTTCGTTAAAAGGAATAACTACAATTATTCAAAATAGAACTAGAAATTAAATTTCTTCTTGAAAAAGGTACATAAATGACATAATTCAAATTAAAAGTGTCCATAAAATAAACATAAAGAAAAAAAATGATCCTATGTATTTAATTTTATTCCTACTTTTTACTACTCCGAATACAATCTCTCCTATCTCACTTGGGATTCGCCTGTTTCTAAGCCCCTTCGTGCTCACACTTATTCTTTAACTTATAACATTGAGACATTTATGTCCAAGGATCTTGTAATAATTTCACTTGCCCTTAAATTTCTTTTGTTGTCCCTTACCTTTATCACCATTTTTCTTGAACTCAAGCTTTCCAAATATCGATATCTCTGGTTTCTTTCCTCTTTTATCATTTCCACCTAACTTATTATTGGAGTCCTAAGATAAGTAGTTAATGGAATGTGGCTGGAGATTATTTTTCATAGTCTCATCCTCTTGATTTACTATAAAAATCATCTAATCTATTATTCACTCTCCCTCTTGTGAATTATAGGAAGTTCTTAGGTAGCTATATTCAACTGGTAATGACTGAAGGACTCTATAGACCAAGTACTCTCTCCTAGATCAACACCGTATGATTTCAGCTTATTGTAGTAATGAATCATTTTTATAATATACTCTTTGACGCCTGAAACTCCATCATAACGAGTGTTATCAAGCATAGAGAGGTAGTAGACTTTCTAAGTCTTGTCAAGTTTCTTGAATTTTTCATCAATAGCTTTCATGTACTTTATAGCAGTGTCCTTATCTAGAATACTCTCTCTAATTTTCTTTTCAATAGTGAACTTAATCACTGTCAAATAGATCCGATTTGACTCATATCATTATTTGTAATAGGTTTTATCTGTAGCACTAAACTCAAGTAATAAATTAGCCGGCTTCGGTTCTCTAAGAGCTAAATCCTCCTTAGAGAGGTACATATTCAAAAACTCTCTCCATTCATTATAGTTTGTTCCATTAAAAATCCTCACTACAAATAGTTGTTAAAAGGTTAAGACTAATGTAACAGGATTGAAAAATTATTAATTATGCATGCACAATATAATTATAATACAAGATTCCCAATGAAATAAATCAGTCAAACAATTATATAACAAAGTGGTATCAAAATTACATGTACCATATGATTTGACTTGTACAAATCCTACATAAGAATGTAATCAATATAGTTATACCGATAGGATACAAGAAATATTGAAATATTATAAATACTACATGCCTATTCTAAGGAGTCTAAACCCTAAAATTATATTAACAATATCACACCGATAGGGTGTATCCATCATCAATGTAATATGCTCCTAGATATTCCAAAAGGATAGTATTTTATGGAAAACAGTCTTATTATATTCCAAATCTATCATTTGGGTGAATTAAATAGCATTGGGTATCTATATATATGTATAAAATTAAGTAATTTAGGGCTTAAAATTTATCTAATATAGTTATTCTCATAACTAAAGAGAGTGTCTACTCACCAAACCTAAAAAAATATGAAGAATGTCCATGAATTTTTGCAGGCCAAAATTCCATAAATAAAATATATTTTTATACAATATAAACTTTTCAAAATTCAAAATAAATATTTATTGGCCTCAAAAAATTTTGAAAAAATTACATAAAGGTAGAAAATAAAATTTCACACAACTAGGCCAAATTTGGGCCCAAAAAGCAAGGCCCATATCCCACACACACCCACATACGCGTAGGCTAGACTTTAAAAGGAATGACTAACCAACAGGCACGTGATGCTCACGTGCGTGGCTTATGCCCAGTCAGCTGTTTAGTCAAAATCTGTCAGTTAATCTAGTATGTGTTTCTCACATGCTATTGCACGTGTTTTCCACACGCTCGCAGAAGGTCCAGTGCATGTGGCACGTGTATTTCACGTGCGAAGCAAGCGCGTGTTCCCCACGCGCGTAGGTAGCAACAACGTTTCATCTTCCTTCTTCGTCCATTCGATTTTTAATGCTAGTTTTTCTGCCATTAATGACTTTTGAACTCTAAAAAATTTTATATTTTAGCCTTTTAAATGCTAGAAAATTTTATCCAGTTTATTTTAACACATATTTATGCCTTACTCAGAAGGAAAAGTTTTAGAATTGTGTGATTTATGTTTATAAATTTTCTAGAAAAATTCAAATTGGTGCACAATAATCAAGAAATTAGAATATAATTAAATAATAGTATAATATTCCAGATGTGCACAAGAAACAAAATTCATGATTCAATTATAAGAAGAAACAGATCTAGTTGTTTCAAACTTAAAATCCCCAATTTGATAATTCCATATACGAAAATAAAAGGGAAACTTAGGAACTTTTTATAAATTTTTCCTAAATAATAAAATGCTCATAATCAGATTATTCATATTATTAATATCCTCTAATACCATTTGTTGGAAATATGAATTAAAATCCTAAAATATATAATTGATTATAACAAAATTATCAGCGTACCTGGAGTATAATTTGATTAGGCTATGGCTGATCTGAATGATAATAATGAGTAGAATTGCAACCTACTTTGCCCCTTAGGTTATCCAAATAGAGAGAAAAGGGAGAGAAATTTTTTGAAATGGGAATCCTTATTGTACAGCATCAAATAATAACCCTGATCTCTCTATTTAAGGTTAGACTTCTGATAGAAAATTACTGATCACTAAATGGCTATAGGCTGGGACCTTTACCCATATGAACTTGTATATAATCTAACCTATCATGGATAATACATATTAAATCAAGATCCGATATGTTCTATACTTAATATTAAAATATAAAATTAGTTACTTAAATAAATATTCTAATAATTAATTAATACTAATCCATATAATATTTCTAATAAAATTAATTACTTTATTTTTAAATACAACATATGATTCATTGGAATAGTTAGTGAAAGATTAAACATGCTAACAAAGGAGGTGTTTGAACCAGTGTTGCTAAGCCATGGAGGAGTCTGTGAACGTGTAGACAGTTTAGAATGGCCCATGAGTCGCTTCGACTATTGGAGATTTAAGTTGTGAAAAATGGAACCTTTGAAAAGCTCATGGACTACGCTATTTCAAGAGGACCGTCCATTAAGCAGTACGAAGTGCCTTCGTCGTCGATCAGCAACATTCGGCATGCATTTATATGGACTTTCTTTCACACTTGAAGAAGTCAAGCAGAATCACGTGATGTTATAGAAGATCTCCCTTTTATTGTTTCAAGAGGAAATTTGGCAATGTGATGGAACTCTATCGAAGCAAATTACTGATGTTAGAAAGGTTCCACGCATACATTCGAGGTGGGATGTTGTGATGAATGCTCAAATATAATGTTACAGAAAGAAGTCAACGTAATAGATGAATATTATATATACCTCGTACAAGGCTGTCTTTCCAGCCATACGAATAACTCTTTCAAAATCCAGTATAGCCAAGGTAGAATTGCCCTCTGATTTCAACTTGGGCAGGAAATAAGTTTAGATTCATATGCATATGAAAATAGAGTAGGACTAAATCAAGAAAGTCTCCAAGTATGAAAGCAATATCATCATACATGGAAACGCAAAGTGAGGAAGCGAAGCTAAGCCTGCTGACTATTATGAATTCTTGAATACTTTCAAATAGAGATAGCTGTTGGTGATTCGTTAAAATGCTTATAATATAGCTATGTGTGTATAAATTAGTCTCTGCTCATTAAGATATAAAGAAAAATAATTAAAAAAAAAAAAGAATAGACTGTATCTCCTTCACGCATAAAGACGAGACAAAAATTACAGCTCTAACTAATGGACATGATGCTTTATTAATAAACAGAACACACACAAGATCAGAAAGGAAGAAAGGAAAAGAAAGATACCAAATTCATCTTGTGATGAAAACAAAAGAAGAATGATGTTCTATTTACAATCATGATATCAAAGTTTAAAAATCTCAAAGCAATTCAAATTTCAAAATTTCAAATATCGTCTTAAATGTTCAGTGAATAATATTTTTTAAATTTAAAAAAAATAGAAAACAAAAATAAGGCAAGAGAGTTTGGTTCAATCCCAACTACTATAATTGTAGGAACTATTTTTAGTGTAGGATGAACCAAATTTGTGGGAAAAAAGGAATGGCAATGACTCTTGGACTCGTACAAGCAAGGATGCCGTATTGAAGATTTTCGTACGATGATGATGTTGATTGGTTTATTGAGATTAAAAAAAATAGTTAAAATATCCATGATTGACGTGATAAGGAAACATTCCTATGTCATGGATAAACATTACGTTTTAGAGATAAAGATACGTCTGCAAGTATTTCAAATAAGAGTTGTAACACAGATCAATAAAACTACAATTTGCGAGGGAGATATACGTATGGAAGCATGGAGCTATACACTAGCCATGGGTTTGATATCATTATATGGACTGATGGTGCTTATCAAGTTAGACTTGCTGTCAGTACTTACAACATATACATCAGCTCAGCTTATGAGGTGTATTGTTCTGTTAACTTATATATATATATATGTTATTTAGGGCAATTAAAATTAAATATATTTACAAGACTTAATAACTCACATGAAATTGTGTTCAAAATTACGAAGAAGTCCATAAAGAAGTTCTAAAGGGTATTCATAGGCAAATAAAATTAGTATATTTAATTTTTCACCTTATAAATTATAATCAATCAGAAAAAAGATTATTTATTAAAATTTAAAATTTTATATTAAAAATAAGTGGGCTTGCAAAAAATAGAGATGATAAATGAATGAATTGGAATAGATA
Organism: Sindora glabra; assembly: GCA_020226215.1. NCBI lineage: Eukaryota > Viridiplantae > Streptophyta > Magnoliopsida > Fabales > Fabaceae > Sindora > Sindora glabra. The sequence goes on from CM035225.1 coordinate 94,881,160, forward strand.
TAAATTAGGTCAAAAGTGAATGAGTTATTATTGATCAATTTATCCATTTTAAATTCAATGTAAAATTTCAAATATATTATAAATGATTCATTATCATTTTGTATATGATTAACCTAATTGGTTTATTTATTCATTAAATTAATATTATTTTATATCTTTTGTTTTTACCGGTACTATTTTCCACCACTATTTTTACATTAATTATTATTATTTCAAAACAAATTTATATTATTAGAATTTTTAAACTTTATTTGTACTCCTCTTTTTTATTATAATTGTTTTTGTCCTTAATTATATAACTAATTATTTTTTAACATTGTGTTTCTTAAAGTTGTTTTAATATTAAATGCAACTAAGTAAATATATTAACATTTAACATTGTATACATTAAAACAAAACTCATTAAATCTAAAATAGATATTACAATAAAATTAAAAACTCTCCAAAATAATAAATTGTATGACATTTTTACAATAATAATATTTGAGATTACATTTTTTAAAAATAAATTTATATAATATATATAAAAAATTAGATCCAATAATTGCAAGTATGACTTGAAAAATAATGAAAAAAAAAGACTTAATTATCTGATCAATATATTTTTGCACTGTTGCTATGGTATATTTTAACGGACAATGGATTGTTATGCATTGCTAACATGTCTATATCCAGAAAGTATAGCCTAAGAATGTAATGTATATTATTGACTTTATACAGTACGAAGCATGTGGTTTTTCATTCTGATAATTAGAAGAAAAATTAATTTCAAGATTATTTTTTAGCAATAATTATAGTAAACTAAATGGATCTTAACACAAGTGAGCTGGCTTAAATTATAATATTTTTATAAAGAATTAATATTATCAAAAATATAAAAATATTATATGATATTATGATAGTTTAAAATAAACATTTTTAAAATATTTAAATTATATTAAATTATAAAAATATCTTAATATAATATTTTCATTATTTTACAATATTAGTTTATGTAATGCATGACTATATTTCTTGTACATATAAAATAGACAATTGATTATTTATGGGTTAATTTAATATGACCTTCAATTTTATGTGTCAGTAATGACTCAACTTATATTTGCCTTAAAGTTAATATAAGTAAATATAAATGAGTCAAAATAAGGATGGATGTAGATAAATCAAAACAACAATGGATATGAATGAATCAATCGATATGCATTAGAATTACTGACTCTAAAAAAATGTCTTGAATAATAAATTAAATTATGCCATATATGCACAATAACATAGGTGAACCAATTAAATAAAACATATGTATTTATAAGATCAGTTGACAAATAAAAAGTGATTATATGTCATGGTACATCATTCCCACCAATAAAAAAATTACCTTCTTCATAAATTTAAAGGCAATAAACATAAAAAATAAGATGATTATTTTTAAGCATTTTCTAATAATTCTACAAATAAAGAGCTTATTTCTATCATTTATAACAGCGAGTCATTAAAAGAAAAGACATATCTACCAACAAAGATCAAAACATTCAAAGTTTTCAATTTCAATCAAGAACATATGTTATGAGGTAAAGATTTCAATAATATTCAAACTTTCAAATCTTTTCAAACGTAAAACTTTTGTGAAGATTCAACTTTTGATTGGAAATCAAGTTTCTTCAAACTTTCCATTGAAGTCAAGTGTTCAACTATCGAACCGAGATCAAACTTCTTCAATACCTCATTTAAAGTTAAAATTTAATCATTTGATCCGAGATCAAGTTTTCTAAACTTGTCAGTCAAAATTCATTGAAGAAAGGAATCAAATAATTTTATTCTTTTTTCAAAGAATACAAAAATTAGAGATTGTGCTCCACATTCTTCAATAATCAATAAAATCTACTTGTTCTATAATTTTCTTGTCTTCTAAATTCTTATTGAGAAACTTTGGGTCCATTTGTTTTAGTGGAAAATAGAATTTTTAGAAAATGCTTTCTTAAGAAAACATATTTCTGGAAAATGAATTAATTTTCTATTGTTTGTTGCATAAAGAAAAAATATTTTCTAATGTTTGGTCTACAAAGAAAAATTAATTTCATTTAAAATAAATTAAAATTATTTACTTAAAAATTATTATAATTTTACTTACCTTTTAAAAAAAATTTAATAAAATTTTTATTGTTCTTGATGTCCAATAGTCCAATAATGATTGCTTTCTCATAATAAAATATATATTAAAGGTATTACAAAATTTTATACATAGATTCACACAGTTAGTTTTATTAATTGTTACAAAATATTATATAATAGAGTATCCATCATAAGAAAAAAAAAGAAGAATATTTTAGTAAATATTGTATGAAAATATGCATCTAAAATTTAATAAATAAAAATAGATTTTATAAAAATAGAAATAGAGCATCCATCATGAAATATTTAATAAATAAAAATAAATTTTACTTGTGATCGTACTTGTGTAATAAAGTGAGAAAATAAAAAATTTAGACTCAGGTATGGATGTACTGAATAAGAAGGAAAATAAATTTTATTTTTTAAAATGAAAAATTATTTTCCTTAAAAATAATATAACTTTTTAGTTGACCAGAATTTATTTTCTTATTGATCAAAATTTTTAAATGTCCAAATAAAAGAAAGTTATAAAATGAATTCTAAAAATTCATTTTCCCCGCAACCAAACCATTTTATGTGCATAGCAACTTCTCCACGTCTATGGCTAGCTCTATGCTTCTTGCCCGAAGACTTTTTATTAGGTTTTGATTAGAATGGTAATGTATTACCCTTAAAGCAATACATTGTTGAAGCTTGTAGAATACGGGAGACATTTCGATGTATTAATATAATAGTACACCAATAGATTAAGAAATTTGAATTTATTAATTACATTTATTACATAAATCGAATAAAATTTAATGATTTTAGATTACTTGTATGCGGTGATGCGTCTTAATTTGCAACATATAGCATTATATAGGTTCCTGAATTTAGTTGCAAAAACACATGTTATGAACGGTGGCTTGGACCCAGTTGTTTGCTCCTCCAGTGCGCATTTGAAATTTAAAGAATCTAGAGCGCTCTGCATTCAAAGTGACTGGGCCAGAGTGTCCCATAAAGGCCTAGTCTTCGACACTAAGTTCCTTTGATTGAGTGTATGATCCATATACATAGGACCCACACTGCTCGGCGAATGTAAGGAGAAATGTGAGAATTTTAATTTTAAAACTGATCTTCCTGTAATTAGTAAAAGTAAAAAGAAAAAAAATACTTGTTATAAAAAAAAGTCCAGTATTAAAGTAATATCTAAAGATATACATGAAAGAGAATATTTGATTCAATTATGTAAAAAATAATTTTTACAATCCTTTGTTTACAATTACATTTTTATAATAATGGATTATAAAAATATAAAACTTAATAATTAGTCATAAAAATAAAAATTGATCATTAAAAAATAAAATTTTTGCATGAATTATTAACATTCACGTTAAAGATAATTATTCATAGCAATACCTAATCCACAAAGGAGGCTAATGATGTGTATAACTAGGCGTGAAACAGACATTATTGCTGTCCTTATTTACCTTAAATTTACCATATGCTTCAATCTGATTTGAATTTTATTAGGTTCACCTGCAATTACGCTTGTCTTCACGGCTTCATCCCAATTGATAACATTATGAAATTAAAGATTTGTCAAAGTTAAGGTGGTTTGTAGAGTCATCTTGAGCTCGTCTAGTGGGACACCAACAATGACATTTCCAAATAAATGTAAAGAAAAAAAAAAGGTTAATGACTTCATGTGATTACGTATAAGATTTTATAGTTGAGATACGTTATTAAAAAATAAAAATAATTAAAAAATTTTAATTACAATAAAAAATTTTAATATTTTTTATTAATATTACAACATGAATGGTAATAATATAAAGATAATTTAAAATTTTTCTAGTTTGTTATTTTGTTTAGACTTTATGCAGACATCAAATTTCAAATGAATATAGCCCAAAAAAAAATCCCATGAATCCTTGAGGAGAATAAAACATCAATTGATTTCTTGGTTATTATCTTATTTTTTTTCTTATTCTGATTATTTTCTCTCCCGTCTAGTGGGACACCAACGTCAATGACATTAGCAAATAAATGTAAAAAAAAAAAAAATCGCTCAATGACTTCATGTGATTATAGATATTTATAACATTTTATAGATATTTATTTTGTTTAAATTAAATACCGGCATCAAATTTCATATGAATCATTGGGAAATAAAAATTAATTGATTCATCGGTTATTATCTTGTTTTTCTTATTTTCTCTCCCACATCTGCCACTTAATTAATTGAATTTCACATAGAAAAAGAAAAAAAAGTGATTTGACATTCTTGTAATTATATTATTCGGTACATTTGTAAACCCGAAAACGCAATTGCCGATGCGTGAACTTAAGAAAATATCATCTTAATGAAATGAACGGTACTGGAAAGGCAGATAAGCATGCTCAATCTATTATCCACTTGACTATTATTTGTTAGTGAAATTTTAAAGTGCTTTCAGGTTAAATTTTGAGTGATGTGGTAAAATCTTATTTATTGAATAAAATTATCTAAATTTTTAATAATTTTGTTCAATAAATAAGATTGTGACATATATCTAAGATTTAAAAATTTTAGGGGCACTGCAGTCTTTCCTATTTATTATTAAAAGGGAAGTATGCAGGACAGGAAGCGTTTAAATTGAATGATATAGGATATTGTTTAAAATTTTTAGCTTTATTATTACAAAACAAAGGAAGCACCAATAAACAGAGCTAGAAAAACTTTTTTAATAATTAGAATAATAAATATAAATTAAATTTAAATTTAGTCTCTATAATTTATTTAAATTTATAATTTCATCTTAATATTTTTAATTATATTATATATTTTATTTTTATTTGTAATTATCTCTTTACCATCGCAGATTTGTTAATTTTATTTGCAATATTTATAAATTTACGAAATTATATATAATATGACAATGAAAAATTATTCCTCAAAATGATAAATAGTTGTAATTTGAAATAGATATTTAACGAATACAATGAAAATAAATTCATTAAAATTAAAAATATGTATGATTAGAATTGTGTATCTTATTCTCTTTGTATTGTTGTATCTGGGGTTGTACTTTTTAATTTTTATATCACAATTTAACTATACAAATAATTGATTGTGATAAAAGATTAATTGCATACAAAATTAAACTTGAAAACCTAATTAGAAAAATAAAATGTAAAAAAAAATATGAACATAAAATAACTAAAAATAATTTTACAATAATATACTTTTTTATAATAATAGATATAATTAAATCATTAGATATACATATAAAGATTAGGGATCAAACCCCTAAACATAATGAAAATTATAAATTTTTTAAAGAATATTAAATACTACTTGAGTTAAAAAGCTCTCAGTTGCAATAATATAATTTAAACATAGGCATTTATATTTCAATTCACACTCAGATATTATTTTCAGTTTGATTTTATAATAAAATAACATCTAGTCAATTCAAAATATATAAAAATAATAATGTATATGTAATTTGTAGTTTGTCTTAAAGTTCCTTTATTAATATTATTGATTTTTATTGCTTCTTTTGGAATTTTATATATTTATATTATTAGTTTTTTATTATTATGTCATATAGTTTAAAAAGTTATCATTGTTATATTGCAAAACATTATAATATAAATCTTAAAAATACTAGAAGTATATTTACATTATTTAGAATAACACGGGTATTCATTCGACTTTAAAATTAGATAGTAAAAAAGATTGACGTTAATAGTTTTAAATTATTTTTATATACAAAATAACCAAAATATAATTATAATACAAAGAAAAAATTAATCCTAAATATATAATTAATAAGATATTTACAAATGGGTGATTAATTTTTAAAATTCTGGTCATAAAATGTGCATATAATTTATTTCATGAATGTAAAATAAATTATATTTTTATTTTGATTTATAAGACTTATAAATATATTTTGTAAAAATTAATTTTATATAATATTAAGTTAATTTTGATATAAATAGTTATATTTACTTTCTTTCAAAAAAATAAATTTTATCACATATATAAGCATATTATGTTATAATAGTTTATTTAAAATAAATAATTTTATAAATATTAAAAAATTTATTAATTTATTTAAATATTTTATTTATTTTACAATATTAATTCGTGAAATATGCATGAATATATCACTAGTATTATGAAAGTCCTAAAATGATACTTAATATTGCAAATAATGCTATTTGAAAGCTTTACCTTCTTCTATATTCTAAGTTTAATTCCAAAATTTTTCGTGTGCTTTATAGTTTAATCACATCTATTGTTATTAAAGAAAATCATGCAAAAAGATAGGATTTCCATTTGAATTCTTCTTTCCACCATGATGACTTATAAATTAGGACCTGATAATAATGTCTAATACAATTTATTGGCTTGACTCTAGCTCCAATCATGCTCTATTTCTATTACTCATACCCGCCAATTAAGCCAATGCCATAGTAATTTGTAAAAATATTTGCTTCGTTCTATTTTTCTTTTAACTACAACATCCTTCTTCTATCAAATTAGAGCTTTTCTCAATTATGGATTTATATAATTCATTAAAATTTAAATTTTTATAAACTAGACTTTATTTGTTTATCGGAAAGCATTCTTTGTAAGAATAATATATATATATATATATATATATATATATATATATATATATATATATATATATATATATATATATATATATTAATGAATGAGTAATATGTCATTTGTATTTATAAGTTAAGAAAATGATATTGAAACTTATTAAAAAAGGAAAATTTATTTTTTTTCTTAATTTTTTATATTTAATATTAAATAAATAAAATATTTTTAGTATAATATTTTATAATTATATTTTATAAAAAATATTTTTTATCGAAGTAAATAAATATTTTATATCCGATATCGTAATTTATTACCCTTTCCATCTTCCGGAAACTCCTATTCTTCCGTTCTTGTTTGAATGATTGAGTATTGACCTTTATAACTGTAATGTCCTGAATTTTTTTTTAATTCTATTATTTGAATCTCTAAATTTTGAGGCTGTAGAAACGAAGAGCACGTTTGAATTAGCTTGGTGGATGAATCTCAAGTTGAAAGGAATTAAGAGTGTAAAGGTAAATGAAATTTTGAAAAGAAAAAGGATAGTAGGAAAAGAATTAATTTTTCTAAACAGTATAAATGATCAGAGGAGGTTAGAAAATCCTAAAAGGGGAAGTTATCTAAGTCTAACAGTGTAAGGATTTTTAAACAGACAGAAACCCTATGGACTAAATTGCAAAAGTACAAAATCGGGTGTGGTTAAAGTGGAGATAACCAAGATTTTGGGGTGTAATATGTAATTTTATTTAATGTGGCCAATAGACACATGACAAGTGTCCTTGTTAGAAGAAAATGGACAAATGTCCTTATTTGAAGAAATGGCAAGAATAACCTTACTAATTGATGAAAAAGGACTAAATTACCCTTGAAAATTTTAAAAATGGCAAGAATACCCTAGAAGCTTCATGAAAACTCTTTCTTCTTCTCCATTCCACCTTGTAGCCGTAGATACCTCTATGAAAGCAAACTTGGACGTGCAAGAGAGAGAAGGAAGAGAGAGAAAGTTTCTTTTGGCTTTTTCACCCAAAAATAGTGAGATTTAGGCTTAGGTGTAGAAAGAAAAGTTACTCTTCTCATCAAGCTCTATCTATTGGTGTGTTTAGATTGAAAAAAGCTCAAGTTTGATCAAGTTTGGTGAGCTCTAAGTGAAGATTTTCAAGTTGCAGCAAGAGGTAAAAATGTTCTCCTCTAAGAGCTCTTTAATGTACTCTTTTTAGTTTCTTAGAACTTTGATGTTGGTGTGGTCAAAGGTAGTTAACTATAGAGTTTTGGATGAATTGAACATGTCTAATGGTGTTTTGGATGTTGTTATGTTGATCTATAGCTTTGGTTTGATGTAAAAACAACAAGAAACCATGATGTACACACTAGGGTTTTAGAGGCATAATAGTGCATGTGAGGGTTTTGGCATAATATGTTTGGAACTTGGCTAAATTGATGAAGTTAGAATAATTTTTATGAATTATGAAGCCTATGGAAGATGAAATTTTGAATTATGAAAGTGTGTGTGTGCAATTTCTCTTTTGAGAAGCCAAAACCATGAATATCGAAAAGAAGGAAGGAAGGAGATTTAGCCATTTAATGTGTTTCTGGAAGATCAGTAATGTACATGGGGTAGAACACGGCCCATGTTGTACCCCATGTTCTGTACACGGGGTAGAATACGACCCATGTTCACCACCGTGTTCTTTTCTGAGCAAGCCAGTGAAGCCTCGAAGTGATCCAGAAAGAAACACGGCCCTTAACACGAGGTATGGGAACCCCGTGTACTTTGTTAAGTGAACATTTTGGCTTTGATTCTTCAGGATTTGCATGGTTTTGCCTTTGGATCCTTTTCTAATGCTCATATATGTCATTTCAAGCCTAAAAACAAAATATAAGTATGCATTTGTGCATCTATCAATATGGAGGAAGTAGAGAATACATGAAGTATAAGGAAAATGATGATGTTCTAATAAGAACTATGATGTGTATTCATGTAGATTAAGGAGTGACAAGTTGGAAAGGTAAGGGGAAATTGTAAAGAAGTTTTAAGTGAGGGCAAAAGAAACATCACTATTGGAAGCTTATAAAAGGTAACTAGCTTTATCCTTAAGCTCTATTTTCTATCTACATGATTTTCGGTATATTTTGCCATTATATGGAATGTGTATGAAATAGCTGTGTGCACACCCCGGGAAGACAGTCAAATACTGTGTGTGTAAGGCTTATGGCCCGAGTTTTCCCTGGGATGGTAATGAAAATTGCTGTGTGCAGTACCTATGGCCCGATACCTCGGGAAAACAGTGTGATACTGTGTTAGGTCTTTGGCTCGAGTACCCCGGGAAGACAGTGAATTGTTGTATATAGGCCTAGGTACGATTATCTGTGATGGCCATCTAAATAATTATATGAGTCCTTGAATGGGCTTGATGATTGCTATGTGTGATGCACATTTCTTACAATGGTATAGAATGAGATGATAAATAATTAATTGATTTTGAAATATATGTTTTATTTGCTTAAGGATCTGGAATGGCTCAATATATTTTTACAGTGATGGCTAGCTACTGAGAAACTCTGTTTCTTATATTTTCTGTGTTATACTAACCATTCCAGGTGATGTTTCTAGAGACCCTCTTGGCAAAGGAGAGTAGAGATTTGAAGTTGTATTATAAATATTTATGTGGTTGGTGATATTGTAAATGATGGATGTATATTTTTTTTGTAATTTGAACTTTTTGTATAATTACATGACCCATGCCTATATCGTATGAGATCCAGATATTTGAGGTATTGTGAGTTAGCTTAGAGTAAAAGTTAAATTAGTATGCGTTAATTACCTATTTAATGAGAATTAAGGTGTTGATAAGTAAGGGAGTTACAATAACGGATAATTAAATTACATTATAATAATAAAAAAGGAGTCCAAATTCCATTTACGTAATCAAATCCTTTGAATTAGAAGGGTCATTTTCTTATTTAAAATCCATTCTAAACAAATTTGCGAAAACAAGTTTTACAATCTCCGGAAGATGTTTTAATCATTTATTTTCCGACCCAAAAGTCTAAAGCTGTGAACTTATCATCACATGGTGCGGATACCCTGATTTCCATTTCTATGTCTACTAAATCTGCGCAGACATATAACAAAGTCAAAAATACTTGAGAAAAATAAAATTCAAATGGACCCACAAATTTCCACTGGGCCCCACCAATCAGTTGCCTTTAATCCCGCCGAGACCCTGCCAAAAGTTGCCCACTTCAACTCTATAAATGCATGAAGCATTGAAGCACATAAGGGAAAAGTGCTTCAGCTTTTAGCTTCAGTAGCAATGGCTGAGGATGATTATTTCAAGAATCCCGGTGCAGTTCCATTCAAATGGGAGATAAAGCCTGGAGTTCCCAAAGCTGACCAACCCCAACGCCAAAACCACCAGCAGAAGCGAACCCCTCCACCATCGCCCCCGCGACAACCAACGCGAGTTCAGGCATATGACCATCACCGGCCATCAGAACCGCCGTCTCCGAAGCTGAAGCCACCACCATCTGTATCCTATTCCTATGTCTTTTCTCCTGTAGAGGCCCGGACCGGATCATTTCGATCAACTCCACGGATTCGGTCTGATCGATGGCGATTTGATCGGCCGCTCCTTCACCGGTCGGAGAGTGTGTCAAGCGGGTGTTTCTTGTCACCTTTGCTTAAGCGAATGTCCGGTAAGAAGATGATCCGGAAGCCACCGATTGAGTCAGAACCTAAATCCGATTACACGTCAGATCTCGAGACGCTTGGTCGGTGGTCTTTGTCGTCGAGGAAATGCCTCTCACCGTTTCGTGATTCTACGTCATCATCTGTGTCTTCCTACCAGTCGTCACCCCGGCCTGTGGCAGATGCTGAGTGGGCCGGGTTCGGACTCTTCTGAAAAACCACTTCCTATGCCAATTTTGTAATTTTAATTCTAATTTTTCGTATGCTTCTGTGTATATTTTCATGGTGCATTTCGAATGGCCAGAAGGTCAAGCGTTTTGTGTAAATATAATTTCCTAGAAATATAAAAGTTTATAAGATTTAAACTTTATCCACCGTTAATTTTATACTGTTGATCAATGTTATTATATTAATAAAAAATTATTAAAAATTTTAATTATTATTATTTCTAATAACATATTGTATACTTCAATGATGTATAATATATTTTATATTAATAATAAATTAAATTTAAATTTATAAAAATAGAACATTTCATGAAAGGTTTAATTTACGGAAATGTTGTAATTTTTTATATAATTTTTGCAATTTTTTTTTATAATAATAAAGTTTTAAGTGCTTTAAGGTTTCCCCTGCAAGTCATATTTTCATAGTAGTAAAAAAAAAGTATAAAATTTTATAAATAAAATTACAAAATTAATTTTTTTGGGCAAATCTACAACACCATGGAAAAACCTTGAGGTAGATTTGATGTGGACAGGTGTATCTTGGTCTATATCACTTGATGACGTGAGAGGTAAAAGGTGGGCAATTTGATAAGGGGGTTAGGGTTGCACAAGTTTGGACTGCTACTTCACATTTTAGCGCCAAAAAATTTTCATAATTAACACTTGGTCTCCCTTGTAATTGGGCAATCTGTTTAATAATGGGCTACAACGGGGAGACCAAATGAGTAAAAAGCTTTCCTTATATAAAATAAATTAATGAATTTGTATAGTATGTAAAATAATTGATTCATTATCATTGAAAATTTACCTCACTTAAGGTAAATATATTCATTAGAAATTATCATGTATCGGAGATTACCTGAAAAAGATTCATTTATTGGAGTAAAGTCTTGCATATAGAAATGAATAATTGCTATTAACATACATAAAACTGGCTTAGTAATATAATATTAGGCTAAAATTTTCAGCGATAGGTGTAAAATTTCAATGAAATAGGATAATTAAATCTGACATTTAATTAGATGCCACTAATAATAAATCAAATTTGACAAGTTTGATATTATAAATAAAAAGTCTTAAATTAAGTTAATGTGATAATAAATTGCTATATTAATTTAATAGTTTGAATATTAGAGCTGGCAAAGTCTCCTGGAAATAGGAAAAATAGCTTGGTTATTACTCTGATCAATTACAACAAGAAGCAAAGATAGGGGCTCCCTCAAAGAACCAATAACTAGAAAGATCCCTGTTACTTAACATTGTTGTAACTTAAACAATTCCATAGCTACAACTGGTACAAGATCAAGATCACATTCTCTCAAATCTTTAAGTTCCGGCTCATATTTGCTGATTTGATTAAAATATTTAAGCTCCATTTGTATCGTGGAAAGAACTTTTCTAAAAAAAAATATTATATATATATTAATAAAAAAGTAATATACTATTTATATTAATAATATTTAGAGATATGGTAATAAGAAAAAGTAAATTTCTTTTTAAAATAAAAAATATTTTTTAAATATTTTATATTTAATGTTAAATAAATAAAATAATTTTTATTATATTAATATTTAATAATTACACTTCACCCAAAAAAATATTTTTTATCGAAAGAAACAAAACCTCAGTAAAATCTAACATTTCGGGGCAAATAGTTAAGGTGAAGACCGCCCAATTTTATTTACAGACAATTGAACCTTCATTTTCAATCTCATCTCATAATAGCTAAAGCCTAAGGAAGTAGTGCCATTCGGTTGCTGGTTATACCTTAGCTCCAACTAAAGGATCATAACGTTCAGTCCAAACAGCAGCACCACTGTCGACACTATTTACAGCCGCTGCACCATTGCTGTCACCAGATGGTATGAACTTTGTCATTGCAAGAAATCAGCATTCATAGAGAAATTGCATGTATCGAAGGTAACGAAACCTAAGACTGCAGGTACTATTGCTCCAGACAATGAAAAACATCTCAGTCTTGCGGTCTTTCGGAATCCCAGTATTACTAATGTAATGGTAGGTTGATATATTATTAAATTTAATTATACATCAAGTTTATTTTTATTTAAAGTCAAAATTTGTACACCCCATAATAATATATTAATGATCAGATTTGATAATATACCAATATATCATTATATTGGTAGTGTGCTATACAATTTTTCTTTTAATAATTTATTAAGTATGGAATTTTACCCAATAAAGTTAAAATTTAAAGTTCATGAGGAACCAAGAGAGAGTGTATTATTACCAAATTATTATAAGATTTAAATCTGCTTTACATTTTTTTTTTTTTTGGAATGAAAAGAAGAAAAATTGCAATTTCAACAAATTTTACTTATGCAGTTAAAAGTAATTAGGATTGTCAAAGAAAAGATCAAAATATAACGTAATCATTAGTATTTAATCCTTCAGGGATCTACAATGATACTTCATTATAAGTATTTTTATTTTTATTTATTTTTACAAGAAAAAGTTCACAATGTATTAAAACTTTCTGTTAATTAACTTTTATTAATAAAATCAAATATGACTTGTAAATGATTCTTTTTATTTTCTAAAATCAAATTTTTATTTTTTTAAAAAAAATTTGGTAACATAAAAGTTTATTTTTTTGATAACTTACAATAAAGCAAATGTGAAAATAATTTTATCTTTAACATCAATAGTTAATAAAAAAATAACTAATTAAAAATTAATTATTAAAAATAGGGAAAAAATCAAAACTTATCATCACACAACTCTCATGTTAATTAGTAAAAGTTAAAAAAAAAATACCCAACCCAAAAACTCAAGTACATTCAAATTTGTAAATAATAAAGTTTTAACATTCCATATATATTTAAAGATTTCAAAATGAATTGAATTTAACAAATTGGCCTATAATTAGTATAATTTTATCTAACTTGAGATTGGAATAGGTACAAAAAATGATAATAGTAGTCCAACTTAGTAAAAAATTGAGATTAATTAGTTTGATTTGGTAAAGAATTTAGATGGATAAGTGTTAATCCGTTGTATTATTAGATTAATACACCAGTTTGATAATAATAATAATAAATAATTAATTTAGTATTATATATTTATATATATCTTAAAATAGTAATTTTGCTATGTTAAAATTATACTTTAATATATATAATATTAAAATTATACATGGGTAATATTAAATAATTTTTAATATTAAAATTAAAAAATTTGTATATTTAATATTATCAACATATATTATATAAATTTATTAAAATAAATAATTATATTAAAATTTAAAAATATTTAATATTAAAATTCTTAGGTTTATATATTTAATATTGCTAATATATATTACACAAAGTTATCAAAATAAATAATTATATTAAAATTAAAAATTGAAAAAAATTATGTGAGAAATTCAATTAATCATTGTAAAACTTAAAAATTATTAAAAAATAATTACACAAAATAATTATTATAATTAAACATACATAAAATAATTATCATAACTAAATAAATATATTAATTAGAGTAATAAATTATTATTAGTATAGTAAAATAATCATACATTCATATATATATATATATATATATATATATATATATATATATATATATATATATATATATATATATATATATATATATATATTATGAATTTAGTTAATAAAATATTCATATCCATTTTGATTAATATTGAATTCTTTTAGTTATCCTGTAAATTTTAATTATTCTTCTAACCAGAGGTTTTTCATATTAAAAAAATATTGTGCTTCAATTTATTTTCTTACTATTTTAGTTATATTCATTAATAAGAATAATAAATAAATAAATAATTTTAACTAACTAATAATGTTAAATTAGTCATAAATTAATAAGTGATATAATAATAATAAGTTGCAAAACCCACCTGAAACTATCTAATAAAAATCAATTTGAGATTAGGACTGATACTATAACAAATCAACTTAGCATGACTTAGTAAAAAAGTAATCTAATTTAAGAATGGTTTGATGTATAGTTTTTATTCATTAAATTAGCTTAATAAAGATGGATTAATTCATTTTGGTAGATTTATATATATTTAGCATGAGTTGTAAGGCCAAGAAAATATAAATCAATGTATATTTTATTTAAAAATTGATATAAAAATATTAATAAAAATTTCAAAAATAGAATGCATGTATAATTATTTGAATTAATATTTTCTATATTTAATATTTAACTTGCTTAAAATATTTTATAATAAAATTAAAATATATTATTTTACATCTATATTATATAGTGATATTAACTTTTTAATTATAAATAGTAAGAGTAGAAAGAAAAAATCTGTCATAAAGTAAATAAAAAGAAGGAAATAAGATATGAATTATAAAGTAATAAAAGTCAAAAATTAAATATAAAATTTTAGTAATTTAATTAAATTAAATTTTAAAATATTTTAATAATAAAAATATATATTATATTATATCTATATTACTTGATGATATTAATATTTAATTGAGAAAAATGAAAGAATCAAGAAAGGCAAATAATGTTAAAAGGAATGAATTCCATATGATTATCTATTTTATTTAGTTTAAATAAGAAAAAAATCAACTTCTCTTATAATTATTATTGTATTATTATAATTTTTAGTGTATTATTTTTTTAATTACTAATATTATTATTTATATAATTATAGATTATTATTAACATTTTATAATTTTATTTTCATTTTTCCTTTTATTTTTATTTATTGATTATTTTTTAATAATTATTTTTATTGTTTTATTATTAATTATTATAATTTTCTTAATATTATTAATTTATATAATTTTATTATTATTGTATAATTATTGTTATTTTCATTACTACATTATGATTTATAAATATAATATTATTAATATTAATGATTATTTTTATATTATTAAATATTTTATTTTATTTTTTATTATATTATTATTAATCTTAATTTAATTAATACTATTTTCACTATTAATGACATTTTATTTGTATAATTTACTATTATTCTATTAATTATTTATCAATTATTTTTTAATTTTATTATTATTATTGAAGAACATAAATTTAAAACTTAAAATAAGAAAATTAGATTACTTAAAAAATTGGGAGGAATTGTCATTTTCTTATTTTGAGTAATTTTAATAAGAGAAAATAAGAAAAGGAAATAAAATTTCTCTAAACCAAACATATATGATTATCCCATTATAGAAATTTGCTATTCCCTTTCCTTTTTCTAATTATCTCTACTCAAATGACACCTAATATGAGTAGTAAAAAGAAAAGGGAAAATATGCAGTTAATTGAATAAAAAGGACAAAATAATGTGTGAATTATAATTCTGTAAAGTAACAAAATTAAAAAAATGGAATCTGTAGCAAAACAATTCAATTCAATTAAAATATCAAATTATTTTAAATATTTTTTAAAAAATAAAATATATTGTGTTATATATATTATTGGCATCTTAGTTACAAATAATAAGGTTACATAAGAAAAGAGAAAAAAAGAGAAATATATAATGAAATAAATAAAAAGAAAAATAATGTGTAGACTATAAAATAATTGTAACTAAATAATTTAATGAAATTAAAATTTTATTTAAAATATTATTATAAGAAGAATAAAATATATCGTGTCATATTTATTCCATTTAATTATATCAGTAATTAATAATAAAAATTTTAATTTTAATTTATAAATAACATGAATGGATAAAAAATAAATAATGTGTAAGATATAAAATAATATAAGCTTTCAAAAAAAATTTTTAAAAAAGGAATCAAGCGGAAAAAGGTAATAGATTCGCGAGAATACATAGAAGTAAGTTGTTACACAAGGAAGGTAAGGTTTGAAAACAATAAAAGGATTGTTAATGTGGTTTTTATATAGATTGATTTAGTGATGATTAATATATCTATTTATTTAGATAGCAATTTGGATAGATTGATAATTGATGTGCTTATTCTTTTAAAATTCAAATACAATTTGTTATTTTTTTAAGTCAATGCAATTTGTTTTCCTTTTCAAAATTAAATATATAACCAAATATTTTGTCAATGTCTTCACTCGATTTATACAACTAATATTCCAAATAATCAAGATCATAATTGATTTGATTGTAATCCTTTTTCCTTCTTTTTTATCTTGTAATCATAAGATATTTATCATATGTTATGTTGTTTGAAACCTAAGGCCATCATTGGTTTGTAATTGATATTTTACCTTATGCTTGAATCTATGGAATTTAAGAGAAATAAAAAGGAGAAGAAAGAAGAAGGACTAAAAATTCCATTTTCCTTTGATTAGTTTCATCACAGAAAAGAAAAGAAAAAAAAAGTTAAGCAAAGGAAAAAAACATATGAGACTCACATCAACTTTTTCATAACAATTTTGGTTAAAAAAATGGCAAGAAAACTAGTGCTTCTCTTCTTATTGCATTATTACACCTTTTTTTACTTTTTTATTTAAATAAATAAAATAAAATTATTTTTCTTTTCTTTCCTTTCTTCTTTCTTTCTACCCCTTCAAGCAACATAAAGAAATTTTTTTCTTTTTTCTTTTTTTCTCATTTTAATTCCTTTCTTTTTTCCTTCATTAACCAAGCAAAGGGTTAGAGAATTTGGGTAAAGATATGAATGTTGATTGGTGTATCATATAGAGAATGGCTATTTGGTGGTGTTAAAAATGGAGAAATAGTGCTATTTTTTTCTCGACTCCTAACATGTTGATAAATGTAATCGACTTTACACTAAATTTTGCAAAAAGGATATTTCATGCAAATTTAGAAAGGGTGAGAAGTTTATCTTAACCATAATTGGTTCAATTTTGCATGTCATTTGGAAATGTCCACCAAAAAATTGGCATAAGGCTAATATAGATGGAGCATTTAATAATAATCTAGGTTAAGTAAGTTGTAATGGAATTGTTTGAAATCCTGAAGGGTGATAGGTGAATGGTTTCTTTCAGAATTTGGGTATTTGCTTCTCCCTTATAGCTAAGTTATAAGGTACTTTTCATAGATTGTCTTTAGCTTGGAACCTTAGCCATATGATGATTATCTTAAGACAAATTCTAAGCTTTTCATTGATCTTCTCGCTAACAACAACCTACGGCCTTCTAGATATAAATCTTTTTTAATGTGATGTTGCTTTTTACTTCATCAGAACTAAAAGATGTTAGTTAATTATATCTATAATAAAAGGAACAAATGTGCATACTGGAACATTTCTTTCAGCCTTGACTATGACCTTGGATTGCAAGCCTAGAAAAATCTTCTTGTTAATTTAAATAATCTTTTTCTCAAGTTTGCAGACTAATCCATTCAATCTATAAACTTGGAAAACCTGTACCCCTAAAATTTGATTTTTTTTAACAAATAATACAAATTGGCCTATGCCAATCAAAGTCTATGTAGACCAAAAAGATAAAGATGAATCCATAAACTTGTTAATTAAACTACAAATACAAAAATGGACAAGTTAGATGCCTCAAAAAATTTGGTCCCTTTTTTCTCTGATAATATAGATCGATTAGCCCATTTCTTATGGGTTTTATGATTATAGTTTTTCTCTTTTGAGCTTTAACCCCATCTATTTACCAAAAACATGTAAATAATAAACTTATTAATATTTAATTATGAGGAAAGCCAATTAGTAACTTAAAATGAAAATAATAAATCAAACCACTTAAATAATAAAAACAAAGTCCTCTAATTTCAAGTCAAACCACTTAAATGTATGTATTTCATTAATGAGATAAGTGAACTTACACACATTCTTAATTGGTAGCATTTAAATAGTGATCCTTAAAAATGACATAATAGGTCATGCTTATATAATTAATTCTTTGCATCATTCAAGATCACACCTTGAAAAAAGACACAACC
This sequence comes from Sindora glabra, assembly GCA_020226215.1. Lineage (NCBI taxonomy): Eukaryota > Viridiplantae > Streptophyta > Magnoliopsida > Fabales > Fabaceae > Sindora > Sindora glabra. Next base: position 94,899,630 of record CM035225.1, read on the forward strand.
ATACATAAAATAATAAGTGAGTTTATTCTTTTTACTTTAAAAACCTAAAAATATCATAAATATAAATTCTTAAATATAAGATTTTTTTTACCTTGAAATATAGGATTCTATTTGAACCCATTAAGACACATTAGAGAAAAATCTAGTTTATTACAATAATTTTTTTCAAATTGAAGATTGTAAAAGTCCAATTAGCCCATATAAAACATTAATTGGATTCCAAATAGGCAATTAGTAAAACAAAAATTAGTAAGTCAAATCTTAAATTGAGAATGTTTTTCTCCTTAGTTGGGTTACATAATTTACATGTATTCTAATGTAATAAGGTGAGTCCCTTTAATTTATCTCCTAGCTAGAGGTGATAAAAAAATACTATCAAATTATTCTTAATTGACCAAACTAAAGCTCATTCAATCAGTTGACACAATTTTATGGACTATAAGTTATAGAAAACTTGAGTTTTATGAAAAAAAAAATAAAGATCATGACCATTTAGTTTTGATTGAGGGTATTTTAACCATTTTCAACATAATTAATTAATTACATAAAAATATGTATGAATTATTTTGAACACTTAGAAAGTGAAGCTAAATACTTTTAACTTAAAAGGCTTAAGTTTTAGGAAACTTTCATTCTTTCATCTCTCAAATCCATTATATCCATCTCTTAATGTTGTAATTCTTGTAGTTGAGCTTATTAGACTAGAAACTAGATTTAATTAGGTATAGGAATCATAAGATAGTTGTGCTCTAAATGTAGGCCAACTAATTAGCCAGTTAAGCTCTAATGAGAATAAAAGGTTTCTATCCCTCATTTTTGTGATTAGCAATTTAGGGTTTAGCTAAAAACTCTTTGATGGCTAGAGATATACTAGAGGAGGTCTTGTTCATATATCTAATGTGGAATTCAAACTTCTAGATAGATTTGCTAATTAAAATATTAATTTAACTAAATTCTAGTTATTTTTTAATAGCCTAATCTTATGTGAATTCTACTAAATGTGTGGTACACATTTGTACAAACATAAGCCTAGCGAATAATGAATATAATGATATAAGTAATTCAGCTTAAGTCTTTCCTATTTATGTTTTTAGGTTATTACATTTTCAGATTTATGTTATCTTAAGCTTCCAATTTTTAGGATATTGTTCTGTGTTATTTTGGATATTTGGTTGTTTTTAGGTATATTTCATCCTTTGTAACTATCTTCATGTGCAATAGCAACAAATTCATTAAACTTAAGAAATGAAGGATTTCCAAAAATATATGATATCTTTATATCAAAATGCATTTGTCAAAGGTAAATAACAATACACTATTGGTAACAAATGTCACAAGTTGGCAATTATGATAGTTCGATAGGTAAACGTACTTGAATTTAAATGAGACTTTAAAGAAAAATCCAGCATATTGTAACAATCCTGTGGCTGTAATTTGAGATTAATCCAGCTAGTATACTATTTTTCTCGATTTTCCTAAGTTTGGGGGTATTCTGATCATTTCGAAAGGTTCGAGAATTTAGTGGAGTCTGATAAGCCTCTATTCGTGATCCTCACCTTATTATCTTCATGTCGAGTGATTTTCAAATGAATCGGACACCTAGAGTATAGTAAAAAGGATTTATGACAGTTCAAGAAAAGTATGTCATCTTCTATCATGTGAACTTTAGTTCAAAATGCTTTTTAAGGAGGTGGAGTGCTGCAAGAGCTTGCGGGGTGCTTGGACACTGAGTTAAGGACAGTGTATTAACTTGTAGCTATCCCCCTACACACTCAAAACTATGGAATGACGCATAAACCAATTAAGCGGAGTGTCCTTCTCCCTATTCAATTATCCCTTCGACCTGAACAACTCGGAGGCTTCTTGTGTGGAAGGATCTTGCAGTCCAGTATGTGAGAGTGCTTCAGTAACATACGATATTAGTGCGTGGACATGTTGTACGTGAAACTTATTGTATAGGTGATAAGTCTTCGATGTCTCGTTATCTCTGCCAAGCGTGTCAAATGAGGGTTATAAAGAAGGAAGGCTGACATGTTCACCAAAAGTGGCCAACATACGCCGTATGATTTCGATTGGAAAGCCACCGGCCCATGATATTTGCTATCAGAGTTCGGTTTATGGCGGATAGCTTAGATCGGGTAGGCAATGATTTAGTTTTAATGCGACTTGTCCAATGATATGTAGTATATGTGAAGCTATTATTCTCACAAACTCAGTAGTAGCATTACCAAAGACTTGACTAAAAGGTACAAGAGATTGGATTAACTCAAGAAGCTAGCGTGTTAGTGGGATGATATTGGTGAGATCGTGGATTAGTATATCAGACCCAAGCATTTGTGCTAAGTGGGCTATCTTGCTTGTTGGTGTGCACAGGACATTAGTGATGCATTCATTCATAGTAATGGCATCAAGGGATGCAAACCACTATCTAGTAGGATAAAGGAATTAACCACTAATCCTATAGGAGAAGCTTTGGTCTTACTAGAAAGCTTGATTGTCTGAAGGATTGGTAAAACCGGAGGGTGAAGCCATTAGTCGTGCCAAAGGCCGTGACCATAAATGAAAAACATGAGCGGATTGTTCTAGAGGGAGTGATCCAAAATCATGTCAAGAAGGTCCGGAGGGATTTATTGGTATGTGTCCTAGCAGTTAATTATAGAGATGATTATAATATTACACAATGTATTACGTTTCATTTTGGTAATACAATTATTATATTTTATTTTATTTTATTTTGTGCAAATTATAACTTAAATATAATAATTATCCTTGGAATAGCTTTGCTATTCCTAAAATGCCCCTAGTTAAGTATTATTACAAAAAGGATAATAATAATAATATATCGAGACTAGCATGTATAATGACTAATGTTTATGAATCATGGATATGTGATATCAAGTCAATACATTAGTACATTATTAGTAAACAATGTATTATACTGACCCATTGTGAGAATATTGCATGGATAGATATGTCATTAGTTATTCTTATTTGACTACAAATGCACTTAATCCTTTGACCTGAAGTCATTACGGTTTCGTACATTAGGAGTTACTCACTTTGATATTATCCTATGTCACCTTTAATCGGGATGACGAGTAGAGCATTGATTAGGTATGTCATGAATCATGCAGAGGGAAATGAGTGATGTAGATAGGATTTTGTTACTCTTGTATAAAAGAGAAATATCATCAGGCCCCTTGATTAAGTAAAACTTAGAAATGTATGGCCATGCTCAATTGGATCATTATATGATATTGATCATTTGTTTTAAGTCTACTCAGCATCAAGAAATATAAATTGAATATTGATAAGGATAACACGCTCCATGCCTCCAGTTCAATTTGGATATTATTACAAAAGAGATTATGATGCAAAGTATTGATCACATATTAGGTAGATGTTGAATCACAAACATATTTACTACTTGAGTGACAATGATGTATTGTTAGATACTGCTCACTGTCTATGACCCAAAATGAGTTATTATTAACGTAGTAAGAATCTATAGAATCACACAAATGGAGTAGGAATAAGGCAATAATTAATTGAGTTTTAGTTAGACTAAAATTTAATTAATTGAACTTATTTTCGTGTATATATATTATTATTAAGATAATAATATATTTTTCATGTAATATATATATAATATTATATGATATTATTTGATATTAAAATAATATTAGATAATTATGTTATTAGATATTAGATAATTATATTATGAGATAATTTATTATCTAATATAAGATAATTATATGCTAATTTAATATTAAATAATTATATTATAAGATAATATAATTATCTAATATTAGATAATTAATAGATAAATCATATTTTTTTTCACTCTCTTTAGGATAAGGATAAGGTAATATTTGTTAAATATGATTAAGATTTTTTTTAAGCATTATCCTAGTAGGATTAGGATTGTGACATGCTTTAATTCTATAAAAGGGACTTGAAGGCAGCACTTTGATTTACACATATAAGCTTCAAGAAAATTCTAAATCATTCAGAAAATGCCTAATCCTAATCTTAGTGAGAGAGACAAATCTTAGCAGCTTCGTGGAGGGGAGAAGTCATTGTTTACTCCGTGTAGATAACGTAGAGATGTTGTACCTTCCAGCCAGCGTTTGATTCATCTCGGTCTCTCAAGGATTTATTCAAAAGAACATAAGCAAAAATAAGATAAAGTCCTAATACTAATTTATTCCCTTTTGCATGGATTCTAGGTAGGATTTGGAGCGAAAATTTTAAAATTTTGCTACGTATGTTGATCCAAAACTAACAGGATCATCCATATTGCTCGAGATAGCATTGTTAGAGGGCATGGTGAATACTTAGAGGAGTATTGCTCAGTAAAGTATAGTCGGTGGGCTAAGTTAAGATTGAAAAGAATTAATATAATGTGCACAATCTGTAGGTTGAATAGAGAGCATATAATCACCTACAAGATTCGAGAGGAGATGCTAGGGTGCTAACATATTATAGTCACATAATAGTGGTAATGATTCATTAACGTAGTGAGCTAGACTACATAGTTGCCTTGTAGAGTGGCAACAATGACTTGTTGGGAGGTAACAAACTAACACTACATCATTGCTTGGTTGAGAAGACTTCACAACATTAAGCTCACATTTGCTCGTGCACAGGTAAAGTGTAACTCAAGCTAAAGTAGAAGGTTCTCTATACTTAACCCTTTTTTGCCATAAAGTAAGGGAGCCATCAAGTAGATGTGCTCAAAGAAGTCATCAGTGGACACATGAGTTAGGAGTAGTTGTAAGAACTGCGATGCTAGATTGCACTAACTCCGATTGGGTGTGAAAGTGGCTTTACAAAGCATAATAAATTTGAGCATAATAAATTTGAACGAAATGCAAATGAGTGGCTAAAGAGCGAGGTTCACCCTTTCTACATAGATCTAGCATAAGTCTTACCTCATGTACTAGTTGTTATGGGACCTAAGGTGCAAAATGCCTATTAGTAGGTGATTCAAAAGTGCTAAGCATTATTCATAAGCCATAGAGTTGGCACACACTTTGGTTTGCTGTGGAAGCGACATTCATCCAAGTTATAAGTGGCAATAAGCACACAGTTGCAGAAGCAACTACCTATCAAACAAGTTACGAATGTAACGAGTTCAAGAGAGTTATGTAGGGTAGTGACACTAGAGAGTGTTGGGATACATTGAAAGATAACTATAATAGTAGTCCTTCGAGACATTTACGAAGGATGTATTTTGTCAAGAGAATGCATATGTTACAGAGGTAATAGACAGCCCAAATTTGAGATGATTAAATTGAGGTATCAATGAAGGCATTAACATTTGAAGTGGGGGAGAATGTCATAAGCTGGTAGTTATGACAGTTCGATAGGTAAACATGCTCGAATTTAGACGAAACTTTGACAAAAAATCTAGAATCTTGTGGTGGTCCTATGGTTGTAATTTGAGATCAATCCGACTAGTGTACTATTTTTCTTGATTTTTCCAAGTTTAAGGGTATTCTAGTCATTTCAAAAAGTTCAAGAATTCAATGGAGTTTGAGAAGCCTGTATTTGTGATCCTCGCATTATTATCTTTGTGTTGAGTGATTTTTGAATGAATTGAACACCCGGAGCATGGCAAAAAGGACTTATGACAATTCAAGAAAAGTATGCCATCTTCTGTCATTTGGACTTTAGTTCAAAATGCTCTTTAAGGGGGTGGAGTGCTCCAAAGGCCTGTGGGGTGCTTGGACACTGAGTTAGGGACGGAGTGTGTTAGTTTATGGCCATCCCCCTGCACACTTAAGACTATAGAATGATGCATAGACTAATCGAGCAGAGTGTCCCTTTTCCTATTCAATTGTCCCTTCAGCCCAAACAACTCGACAGCTTCCTGTGTGGAAGGATCTTGCAGTCCAGTATACAAGAGTGCTTCAGTGACATATGATATTAGTATGTGGATATGTTGTACATAGGACTTGTTGTATAGGCAATAAGTCTTCGATGTTTCGTTATCTCTACTAAACATGCCAAACAAGGGTTATAAAGAGGGAAGGCTGGCATGTTCACCAAGAGTGGTTAGCATGCATTGCATGGTTTTAGTTAGAGAACCGTTGGCCCGTGACACAAAGTAGGTTCAATATATGAAAAAAATTGCAAGAATAAAAGATACCATTAAGTTGCATTAAAGACAAATTTTCATAAGGCTTATGATTGTTTGTCTTGAAATTATTGAGCAATACTAGTATTAGTGAATTAGGTGGATATGTTTGGATTTAAAGCTACCTAATAATTCAATTGCACAAAATTTTCCATAAAAGCTCAAGGAGTTTCATACTTACATCTCTCAAAATGACATTAATTAAGCTACACTAAAAAATAAAATATTTGATTCTTATGCAAGAAATATTAATATATTCATATGAATTCCCATTTAGAAAATTTCTTTTCTAGAGTACAAGATGTTTTTTAGAAAATAAAGTGAAATATTATAATTGTTAATAAGAAAAATAAAATGGTTTAGAATTTGATAAATAATAAACAACTAAAGTAAAAAAAATTAAATTCGTGATTATTTACACTCTTAATTTTATTGTAGAGTTCCACTATATTTTTTGAAATATATCTTACACTTTAAAAATGACAAATCTTTTGCATTTGTATAAAGCTTATAGTGCTACTGGTACACCTTTTATAAGCATTTAAAATTGGAGAAATGATTATTTTATTTTTTCTTTGTTATACAAAGTGGTTATGAACAAAATGACCAAGTACAAATCAAGATGAATTTATTGGGAAAGCTTTATTATAAGAACATATTATATTTGTCAAATATCATCAAAAGTAAAAAGGAATAATTTAGGGGAAAAAAATTTCTTGGTAAAGCATCCAACCCCATTAATTTTGGCCAAAAAGACTAGAAAAAGAAACTTATACCTTTAAGATGAAACCAAAGAAGTCAAGCTCATTTCTTTTTGTAGGAATACGCTATATAAAGGAATATAACTTCTTATGAAACTACACATAAGATGTCTAGAATAAATGAGAGTAGTTTGAATGTTTAAAGTAATTAAGAGTAGACTAGATTCTATGGTATTATTACATTTCACTATATATAATATATAATTATGGAATTTAAGATTGTCCTTATTTTTATTGAAATTTTGTATTTTCAAAGAAAAATAAAAGAATAGGCTATAAGGCTCATATTTCTTAAAGAGTTTAATTTGAATTTATTTTTAAGAGCTTTAATTATCATTTAACCTTAAATGATAATTAAGGTATTAATGAAATATTAAGGGACTTAATTATCGTTTAAGGCATTAATGAAATTTTAGGGGCCATAAATTATAATTAAGGTATTAATGAAATTTTTAATAGCCTTAATTATCATTAATGATAATTAAGGCCATTAATACCTAATGATTGCTTACTTGATAGAAGTTGGTAATAAAAGTCATCTTAAATGATATTTAATTTGTAGAATCATACATTTCTGAAAAGATACACACTCTCGAAAATGTGATTTTAGGGAATATAACATTTTTGTATTTAGTTCAATATAAATATTATTATGAATATTTTTTAAACTCTCAGATAGGTATATTCTCATATTTGGTTTATACCTAATATTACTAAGAATCTTTTTAATTTTTCAAAAATACTCATATCAAGTTTTCATTTTATTTTATAATGAATCATAATTTTAATTAAAAGTATATAAATCAATTTTTAAACACTTAATAAATTAATAATTTGAATTATTTTGAAACATAATAAATAATTTAATATATAAAATATTAAAACATAAAATTTTCATAGTTTGCTTTGTAAGACACAAATAGAGCTCAACTAGTTCAGCTTTAAAATAATAACTTAAGATGTTGTTTAACCATTAGATAATTTAGTGCTAGTCATATATCTCAAAAAAACAATTTACGAATTCAAAAGTAAAAAAACATGGAAACTATTACAAATGATGTCAAACTTTTAAAGCACTTTTTTTATGTACTTCTTTTATAAAAAATAAAACTTTCTTATATCTTTATCCTAAGTAATCATCATGCCTAAAATTTGTCTTGCCTAACCCAAATCTTATATGATAAAAGACTTACTCAATTGTTTATTTAGTTTAACAATTCTTATAGTGTTCTTATCAATAATCAAAATATCATCAATATAGAGAAAAAAATAATAAAATCATCATCAAAGAATTTTTAGACAAATACATAATTAGATGTTATTTTTTGGTAACCTTGCTCCCCTATAATTGACTTAAACTCCTTGTACCATTGCTTAGAAGCCTTCTTTAAACTATAAAAACTCTTCTTTAATCTATATACATAATTTTCTTTTCCTTTCACTTCAAAACCCTCTAATTATTCCATATAAATCTTTTCTTCTAAATTACCACAAAAAAGGCTATCTTCACATTTATCTACTTAATTTCTAGATCAAGATTAGCTACTAAGCTAAGCACTATATGAATAGAAAATATTTTGACAATAAGAAAAAAAAATTTATTAAAATTAATTCCTTTTCTCTAATCAAATCCCTTTACAACCAATCTTGCTTTATATTAAGGCCTAAAGTTATGTTCTTATTCTTTATTTTATATACTCATTTGTTCTACAAAACTTTCATACCTTTTGATAATTTTACTAACTTATAGGTATGATTTTTTTGCAAAGATTTTACTTTATCTTGCATAACTTCAATCCATTCACTTTTATGTTCATTTTTCATGACTTTATCATAGCATTCTTGCTCTTATCTATCAGTTAAAAGAATAAACTCATTTTTATTATACCTTATAAAAGATTGTTTGATTCTAGTGGATTTTTTTAGTGTAATAACTAGAGCATGTGATATTGGTTGTTCATCATTGTAATTTTATGTAAGGTTATCTACATCAACTACATTATGCTCAAAACTTTAAGCTTCAATTGTATCCTACTCCTATCTTAGATGAACTATATCTAAATTAGTTAATGGTTCATTATGCTGAGGCATCACCATTTCTTCCTTACTAATGTCTTTCTATATTTGATTTTCCACAAACATAGCATCTCTACTTTTCAACAGAATCATAGAATCTGTAGCCAAATTCTCTTCTCCATAGCCTAAAAATATACATTGATTTGTCTTAATATCAAGCTTAAATCTTTAATCCTTGGGAATATACATAAATGCTTTATATCCAAAAACTTGTAAATGATCATAAGAAACATTCTTACCTGATTAAACCCTTTATGGAACTTCAAATTGCAAAGAAACATATGTTAAATAATTCAAAACATGTAAAATTGCATTCAAAGCTTCAGTCAAAAAGTTTCGAGCAATCTAACATGTGAAAGTAAACACCAAACTCTCTTAACCAATATTTTATTTATCCTTTCAATTAAGCTTTTTAATTAAGAAGTCTTTGGTAGCGTTATCTAATGTCTAATACTTTATTCTTTATAGTAAACATCAAAAAGTCTTGAATATTCATCTCCATTATTAGTATGTATGCATTTTAACTTCTTCCTTATTTTTCTTTCAACTAAGGCTTGAAATTGTTTAAGTATCTTAAACACTTGATTTTTTATTTTTAATGTTTATACCTATATCTTTCTTAAGTGATCATCAATGAAGATAATAAAATAAAGAGATTTGCTAAGTGTCCTTGTACTTATAGGATTATGCACTAAATGCACCAATTCAAGTATTTTTAATTTTTTAGAAAATAATTACTCTTAAAAGCTACTTTATTTTGTTTTCCAACTAGATAATGATTACATTTTTATAAATGTGAACTCTGCACTCCACACAATGTATTTTTTAAGTAAAACAATAATCCTTTTTTCCACTCATATGACACAGTCTCTTATGCCATAACATAATCTTATTACATAACTTAGTAGAATTAACAACATTTCTAACAATTTTTGCTTAAGTCAAGAAAAGTGTAGAATAATTTAAACTTTAACCACAACTATAAAATCCTTGGTAAGCTTCCATTAGTTATATGAGAAGAAATTATCATAACTTTCATCACAAAGTTTACCTATAGAGAGTAGGTTTAACTGAATGTTTGGAACATGTTTTGTATGATTAAGAGTTAATCTAGTTTGATTGGATGTTTTCAAAATGATATCTCTAATATTAATATATTTTATTTTATCTTCATGAGCCAATGTCACACATCTAAATTTACTAAGAATGTAAGTTGAAAAAATATCCCTTCTACATGTAATATAGGTAAAAGTACCATTATTAATTACCTAATTAGTTTCTTTCTTTGTAAGATTGACGACATCATCTTCACAAACTAAAAAAAATTGACCAATAGTTGTATTAGCCTTGTCTTTGTCATTTTCATCTTCTCTAATTTTCCTTTTTTTATATGACTTTTATTTTTATTGTCATTCTTTAATTTTGAACAATATTTCTTGATATACCCCTTTTTGCCATAATAATAACACTCAATGTTTTCAAATCTTTCTCTAAATTTGCTTTTGCTTTGATCTTTGTTCTTTATACCCTAACTTCTACTTCTTTCTCAAGACTCAACAACCATAACATCTAATTATGAAAAAAAACCTTGCAATTTCCTTCTCAATTATTTATTCAAGATGTCATTTTTAGCAATTTCCATAATCATTGTGTCATTTGATTTATAATTAGATATAAATATTTTAAATATCTCCCATAAATCCAGTAAAGAATCAAGAAACATCAAACCCTAAACTTTATCTTCAAATTTGATATCCATAATAGAAAGACAATAAATAATCCTTCAAAACTTATTCAAGTAATTTATCATTAGAGCATTATCTTAATATTTTATACTTATCATTTACTCTATTAAGAACATTTTATTATTCTTAATTTTTTAGGCATCAATTTTTCAAGTTTAACCTATAATGTGCAAGTATGTGTCTCATTTTCAATATAATTTTACGCATTCTCTTCTATCCACTACTTGATGTATTAATAAACTTATCTATACAATATATCCTATTCTAAATTTAATTCATTTTTAGGTTTTTCAATGGCAAATATAGGTAAATAGTAGTTTTTCAAATAAAGTAAATCTTCCATCTTCCTCCTCTAAAGAGTATAATTCTCATCATTTGAAAATATTATTTTACTTGTATTAACCTCCATGTCCATACAAATAAAATATACTAAACTTAACTTCTAATATAACTTGTTAAGAAAATATATGATCAGAGTAACATGCAGTGAAAATTAAATAACTCATTTAAATTAACTTTTCCCTTCTGTGTAATTAAATATATCACAAAAAATTAATATAAAAAAATAAATTTAAGGACTACTAATTTTTAATGTGAAAAACCCCTTAATACAAGAGAAATTCACAAGACCTAGTCCGATAAAAACTCCACTAATAAAATAATAGACATAAAGTCTTTCTAGAAATTATAGAAAACATTCAGTATAAAAATTCTTTATCAAAATAGGTAAAATTCTTAATAGAATTAACATTATAATTATCACTAATTATTGTAAAAATTGTAGTAGAAAAGAAGAAAAACTAGTAAAAAAAATATTTACTAAACTACTTAAATTACCAAAAATAACATATCCAAGTTTAGTGTGAATCTAAGCAAACATGATAATAAATCTTCTAGCATAATTTAACAAATTCATGCACCTTCCTTCTCCTTACATGGCACCACCAAAAGGCAAACTCACATGTTCTGCTTTGTCTTTTAAATTGAAAGATATCACCACATAAAAGCACAAAACCTAAAGCTTTTAAAGATTTTTTCCTCAATTCCACAAGCATGCTATCCAAGGCGTTTCTTTCTTTAGCATCTTCATTGGAAGGAAAAATTGCTTCTGCTTGTTGTGTTCTTCACTCACCAAAGGCACACACATATGCGAGGAACCTTATATATCCTAATATATAAGTCTTTAAGCCTAATTTGGCTTTTTAGCCAAGATAACCATATTGAGCCTTTTTTTTCATCCTTTGTATTAAATAATAAATATAAAAGAATCGTGGTAGGTCCACTGAAAAAGAACCTACCATTAACAATACCTTAGGTTTTTATTGGATAAAATGACTTAGTCTTTAGAATTGTTCAACGCCTTTTTAATAATTTAAATGCCTTCTTTATAACAATCCTAATGGATGAATGTTTCATATTAAAAAACTCTTGCAATATGGCTAATTATGTTCCATCTCTCTATTTGCTTAAACGATACCTTTGCCCTTATAAGTGGTAAGAAATCTAGTCCTATTCATAAATCTAACATCATATTAGTATTGATAGCCTATAATTAGTTTTACAACTTAATAAATGTATAAACTGAAATAAAATAAAATTCCAATAATTGATTTATTGCTTATTGAGTACCTTATGAAACTTTAGACAATTAGGACAAGTAATTATATCCTTGAGTACTCCAAAATTAAAGGTTGGACATTCCTATCTAGCCAAGATATAAATAAATTGTAAGTCTTGTGAACATACTCCTAGCATATTATTAATTACTTCACCTCACCCTTTATGTTTCAAATTTTAGTCTTATCACCCTTTAGAACATTCACCTTAATATGAGTTCCATTTAGTGCTCCTAAACAATTCTACATATTTAAAAAATCAAGTTAAATGTCATTCTTAAAATGTAGTTACCATTTTATATCTAATATTTACACAATAATAGTTACCTTAAACCATTTCCATTTAGTATCACTTGAATTTTCAAGTACTGGTTCAAGTTGTTTAAGTAATTCTTTATAGCATCTTAGCATAACAAATAGAACATTATTAAATTATCTACTAATAGTCTCTTCGTAGTAGATAAATTGTCTCTTTATAACTTTATTCTTAACATTATATGCTAAATGTGTAAAAAAATTACAATTATTTCCTTAATACTTATATTCCTTGTTAGCTTTAACCTATTAACAACCCTTAGTATGTCACTAACTTATGAAAGGAAAACCTATCTATTTTTAGATTTTCAATGGATGCTAAGTCATTTATAAAAATTATCCTATAAAAGTTCTCTTTTCCTTTTTTTTAACTCCTTTTATAGAATAATAGAAATCATTATGATCAAGAACAAAGTAAAATCATTCAAGAGCTCCTAAAAATATAATCAATATAACAATGATTCTTTTGTTCCTTGCTCGAATTAAAGGATCCATTTTATGAATAAAACATACATAAAGCAAATAATATATAAATCATAGATACATTTTGATGCATTAAAAAATAAACTAAAAATGGTTTCAAAGTAAATAAGAATCATACATATAGTTAAATAGATAAGACTTGATTTATGACACATCTTTATTTGCATTACTTCATACAACAAGCTAAATGGTTTTAGAATATTTTATAAGAACCTATACTGGTATTTTCATTATTTTGTTAAAACTTCATTTATGAAAATTTTCAATCTAACTATGAGTCTGATTTATTATGAAATTTGTATGCTTTAATCTAATTTTTACTATTAGTATTATGATCTTTGTTTCGCACCTTCTATATGTACAACTAAAACATCTATTAAGGAATTTTGAAATCATTTTGAGTTCAATCTATTAAAGAAATAAATAAATATAGAATTTTGAAAATGGGTTAAAATAAAAAGAAAGAAGGAAGTAGCATGTGAGAATAAACTATGAGATAAGGACTTGCTAAGATACAGTAGTGAGATATCTTAATTAAATACAAAAAATGTTCTTAAAGTTTATGTTGAACCACAAAGGGTATACTTAGAACTTAAAAAATTGCATATAAGAAATTAGTATTTAATTGCCTATTACCTTAATGACCTTTACCTAAACTACCACTCGGATACTTCTAGACTCTTTCCTTTCAAATATTAATTTTTTATAACTTTTTATTTTGACCAATGATGACAGGCCTAAATGAGAAGGCAAATGTATTATGTATTATGAACAATTAGATGAAAAGAGCATCCAATAAAAAGAAGATTGAGAAAAATTGCAATTAATTTGAAAACATTCATATAAAGAACTCAATCTGAGGTTCAAAAGCATATAAAATAACTAGTCAAAGCATCATTAGCAATAAAAGCTAGTTAAAGCATTTCTACTCACTTTTAAACAACTAAAAATTTACTATACCATTCTATAATTTAGAAAAAAAAACTAGGCAAAAGATGGTTATTCTTGATAATAAAATTAACTAATTGAAAACTTAGTACATATGGAACCATTGGCATTTGGAAATGTATTATGCATCAAAAGTGGTACAAAATTCAAAACAAAACATAAAATAGGAACATAAAATGAATAAAAAAATAAAAACATCATTAACAATTTAAGAATAATCTTCCTTTGAGAACTTATGAATTTATGGTTGAATTTGAACTTCCTTATAAATATAACAAAATACTAAATAAAGAGAAAATCACTTGTTTAAACTTGTTTAGATATGTAAATTATCTTATGTAATGCTACTGTAAGATTTCAATAGACAAATCTTAAAACACTTTATCCCTTTTATCACAAAATATTGCATTCTATATTAAATGTCTTGTTGATCTTATATTGTTTATACATTCATAACCTAAATATAACATAACAAGAAATATTGTTTCTGGAAAATAGCAAGAAAGATTGATATATTTCAAACAAGAAAAGCAAACAAATATGTAGACAATCAATCAAATTTAATTTTTTGATGAAATATTCATGATGCTATTTGATAATCCCTACTTTAACTTTATAAAGGTAATATAATGCTGAGTTTAGATCTAAGGTTGCATATTGCCAAGCTTTTTCTTAACTCTACTTGCTTTTATCCTTCAATTTCTCTATCTTTTTAATGTGGAATGTATTTTGTTTATCTCTTATTCTATGACTTAATCATGTGTTTTTATATGTATGTTTATTAATTGGTTTAACTCATTAAATTCTACTATATGTATCATCATGTATATAAAGTGACAATTTCCTTAAATAGAACCAACATTTATTACCTTTGCTTCTGAGTCTCAAACCTATCACCTAACATTAACAGTAGATAAAACCATAATCTTAGTAGATAAATGTTAAACCATTGCCTTATATTAGAATTAGATAGCAATAGACAAAAACTATCATCAATATTGAAAATTTAGTAACTAAATAGATAGTTAGAAAAATTGAAGAGTATAAGACCTTGAATAAGAGATATAAAGGTTAAGGAAGGAAATAGCTTAAAAGTGAAAAGGTAGAAACAAGGTTTAAACATAAAAATCTTTTATCAAGATGTTTAAAGAATTAAAAGTAACATTCATCATTTTATCTCATTAATTGTTAACAGCGGATGACGAGTTTGGTGGATAGTGACAAGTAAACCCCTTAGTTAGAGACGAAGGTAGAGTAGCAATAGTGAAAGAAAAACATTGCGATATTGAAGATGAAATAAAAAGAATTAGGGAAAATAGTAAAATTAAAGGTTAATCTATCTTCTTGTTTTAATAGTATAATATTCCCATCGCATTAGAATGTAAGACTCCTCTATGAGAATATTTTAAAAGAAAAGTTAAGTTAAAAATATTTCCAAGAATGTTAGATACTCAAGAATTTTTTTTTAAATATTGAACCGAACATTTAAATGTAACATTCACTCAAAATATTCTTAAGAATGTCATAAACATTCTACAAATTGAATGCCCCTTTAAGAAAAAAATTGGTTCTATTTCTATCAATTAAGTTTTGCACTTCTATTCCTTATCTTTTAAAAAAGCATAAAGAACAAGAAAGTTAAAAGGAAAATAAAAGTTTTTCATATTTGTCTCTTAGTCACAAATTAAGGTATCTCTCAAACAATTTATAATTATATTTTCTATGAATTATATTATATGTATTCTATATATGAAAACTATAATTCTCAAGATCCTCATTTATTTATTTTTTATTTTTAAATTAGTCTCAAGAACCAAGACTTATGAACATTTTACATAAACATTAAAATAAAGTTTACATGTAGTATCAGAGCATGGTTTAAAAATTCATGATTTTTTACTCATAATGTTTGATTGTGTTGATCCATGTTTTTCTCCCAAATTATTCTTGATTATGAGATTTAGGATTTTAATTGTATGATATTTTCCATTGCATGATTTTATGATTAATGATGGTTTTATGTGAGAAAACATGTTTAAGAACAAATTAGATGTTTAATATATTTAGGAAATTTTATATACTTTTGTATTCTATCATTTTTTAAATTTAAAGCTATATTATATGAATTTATTAATCACCAAAATGATTAAATCCTTAAGTTTAAGTTAGTTTCATGATGGATTATGTTTTTATATCAATTACCCATAAGTTTGATGCTACAAATGATATAATCTATACTAATTTTATGGATAACTATGGTTTATTATTTCAGGATAGTTAAGGATCACTCAAAGGTTGATTGTTTATCCTTATAATTAATAAACATGAATATTGGTATTATAAATACATTGTTAGTTATATTTGTACATCCAAAGATGGAAAATATTTCTAAATATTTCTAATTAGTGCATGTTTCATTGCCAAATCATGAAAAATTCAATTAGCATCATTATGTTGAATATAGTGTATTGGTGGTTCACCTAAAGATAAACATCAATATGCATCATATGGTTAAGTATATTATTTTCTAAATCTATGTAGCATGTTAGTATATAACTTAAAGCATTAATATTTTAATTATTATTTCTTCCAATATGTATGCATCCATATCTGTCATCTACTTTAGTTTTTAATGGACTCAATTTCTCTAAATGAAAAAAGGAAATGTAATTTTACCTTAGGGTAATGGATTTAGATTTGGCATTGCAGGTGAAGAAAATAGTTGGTATTATTAATTTTAGCACTAATGAAGATAAAGTCTATGATAAGAACTAGAAAAAGTCAAATAGATTGAGTTTGAAGTATATACGAATGATTATAGCCGTAAATATTAAGTCTACTATCAAAATTGATAATGTTGAAGAATTGATGAAGTTTTTGGAAGAATGCTTCTAAATTGTTGATAAGTTTCTTACTAGGATACTAATGAGTACTTCAATTACCATAAAATTTGATGCTTTTCTTACTATACATGAGTATGTTATTAAAATGATAAATATTGCAACAACACTTAAATCTTTGGGAATGGATATAAATGAGAATTTCCTTACGTAGTTCATTTGAACTTTTTACTATCTAAGTATAATCATTTCCAAATGAACTATAACACTATGAAGGAAAAGTAGAATGTGTATGAATTGCACATTATGTTAGTTTAGGCGGAAACTAGGCATAAGAATAAAAAAAAACTATTCTATCAATTATATGAACCATCAAAGAGCCAAAAAAACATAAAAGAAAAGAAAAGGACTCTTAAAGATTAACGAGTCATCCTCTAAAATATATAATAAGGAATTGAAAGATAATATGCATCATTTTTATAAGAAGGCTGAACATTTAAAGGATTGTCCAAAATGTAAGGCTTAGTTTGAAAATAAAGGTAAACTTAATGCTTATGTATGTTTTGAATTAAATTTAGCTAAAGTTCCTTATAATACTTATTGGATTGATTTTACATGAATGTTTTGCTTGCTTGTGGCATAAACCTTTAAGACATCTTTCCTAAAAAATAATGAAAGATTGGTAAAAAAATAAAATCCTTCCGAATTTAGATTTTATTAGTCTAAATGTATGTATGGATTGCATTAAAGGTAAATGAACAAAACATGTAAAAAAATATATATATTGGCATATATAGACTTTTGGAAATTAGTTATTTCAATAAAGAAAAAGGTTTACATCTTTATTGATGATTTTTCACATTATGGTTATGTTTGTTTGCTATATGAGATATCTCAGGCTTTAAATACCTTAAAGATTTACATTAATAAAGTTAAAAGATAATTATATACTAAAGTAAAAATTCTCAAGTTTAATATAGATGGTGAGTATTATGTAAGGTATCATGAAAATAGGCAACATCCAAGTTTGTTTGTTAAATTCCTTAAGAAATGTGGCATATGTGCTTGATACACAATAATAGGCACACCAAAATAAAATGATGTATCAGAAATGGGTAATAAAACTTTGTTAGATATAATTAAAAAAATGTTAAGTAATTCCTATTTACTTATTCATTAAGGACTTATATTTTAAAGATTGTCATGTATTTACTAAATAAAGTTTCTATTAAGGCAATTGTAAAGATGCCTTTTAAAGTTTGAATTAGAAGGAAACTTAATATAAGACACCTACATGTTGGGGTTTGCCAGGAAAAAATTAAATTTCATAATCCATAAGAAAAAAACTGGAATCAATGGTTATTTCATTTGTTATCCAGAAAAGTAAAAAAGATTTAGATTTTATTGTCCTAATCATATTATAAAGACTATTGAAACTAAGATGCTAGGTTTATTAAGAATGGTGAAGTTAATAGGACTGCAACACCATGTAAAGTATAATTTTAAGAAATGAGAGCAAGTGCATGTTCCTTAGATTTATATCTCTAATAAAGTTATTGTTCCTTAAGTTATTAAACCAATTCATAACTAAGAAGAATGATAAATAAATGAACTCATTACTCATAATGAAGTTGTAATTGATGTTCCTAAAGTAGAAGACCATAACAAATAACATTAAGAAGATTTCAAAGAGATTTGCTATTTTGGATGATTATATGATATATCTATAAAAGTCTAAAGTTAACTTAAGAATAGATAACAATTCAATTATATTTTCACAAGCCATGGATAGTGATGATGTTAATAAATGGTCAAATGCCATGAAAGATAAATTAAACCCTATAGAACAAAATGAGGTTTGAGACCTTGTTAAATTGTTAGGAAGTTATAAGAGAGTTGGTTATAAGTAAGTCTTTAAGACTAAACTTGATTCTCAAGGTAATCTAAAATATGATCAAGTTATGTTAGTTACTAAAGGATTTACTCAAAAAAAATGGCATTAACCATAAGGAGACTTTTTCACTAGTTTATAAGAATTATTCATTTAGAATTATTATGGCATTAGTGGCAACTCATATGAACTAGAGTTATACCAAATTGAAGTGAAAAATATCTTTCTAAATAGGAATTTAAAGGAAGATGCATATATAAATCAACTAATAGGGTTTGTAAAAAAAAGAAAGGAACACATGGTATGTAAATTTAAGAAGTTAATATATGAATTTAGACAAGCTTTACAATAATGGTATCTTAGTTTAATAATACAGTTGCTTCTTTTGGATTTTAGGAAAACATTATTAACTGATATATATATATATATCTAAAAGTTAATGGGAGCAAGTTTATTTTTCTAATTTTGTATATTGATGATATTTTGCTTGTAATTAATGATCTTGGATTGTTACATGAGATTAAGAAATTTCACTTTAGTAATTTTAATATAAAAGATATAGGTAAGGTAACTTATATGATTGGAATAGATATATTCAAGGATAAATTACAATGATTGTTAGGTTTGTTTCATAAAGCATAAATTTATAGTTTTAGAGAGATTTAAGATGGAAAATGCTCAGAATCTCTTATTCTAATTCAAAAAAGAGAAAAGTCTCATGTAATGTCTTAAGAATGATTTGGAATAGAAATAGATTGAATTAGTTCTATATGCATCTATTATTAAGAGCTTAATATATGCTTAGACTTGTACAAGACTATATATTATAGTTACAATTGGAATGTTATTCCAAGGTTAGATCACTAAAAAGTTACAAAAAAAGTTTGAGATATTTGCAAGGAACGAATGATCACATGCTTACTTATAATAGATATAATCATCTTAAGGTGGTCATGTATTTAGATTTGGATTTTATAGGTTATGTATGCATAAGACAAATCCACTTTTAGTTATTTATATCTTCTAACTAGAAAAGATATTTTATGGAAAAATGTGAAATAGTTAATTGTTGCTACATCTATTAAGGAAGTTAAATTTATGGCATGCTTTAAGGCCATAGTTCAAGTTAAATGGCTATGGAATTTTACTTTGAAGCTTAAAGTAGTTGATAATACTTAAAGGTGTCAAATAGACTTAAGTTCATGGGCTCTTCAAACTTTGGCCAACTTAAACCATCCACAATTAAGTTCATTTTTTTGTGGATAATATAGACCAATCCAGGAACTTTAATGGACTTGAACCTTCTAAAATTTGATCCTTTTTTTTCACAGGTAACATGAACCAATCCATTTCTATCCTGATATGCCTATTTTGCACCATTAACAATATTGTCATGTCGTTGAAAATTTTCTATGATAATCCTATGACTATCTTCTTTTCTAAAAATGAAAATCATTCATAAAATGCTAAGCATATGAATTGAAATACAACATTGTTAAAGAAAAAATTTAGAGATATAGAGTGCTAATAGACATATTAGTACTAATCTTATAATTATTGATTCTTTGACTAAAAGTTTACTACCTAAGACATTTACTAGTCATCTTAAGAGTATGAGCGTCATGTTTAGTAAAAAACATTAAACGTTAATCATACTATTATGATAGTAATATTAATTTAACACTTTGAGCTTATTAATGTATAAGTTTATGATCTTCCTATTGTCTATTATTATGTACATGTATAGTTTAAAATATTTAAAGTAGAAGTTGTCTTTGATAAAAACATTACTATTGAACCAATTATACATTATATACTTCTCATTAAAGTGTCATGTTAAGGAGAAAGCTAACATTGTAGTACATGGAACAGACAATATCGGTGGATGACATATAACCACTATAACTCCTTTTAGTTCTTATTCTTAATCATGACTTTTGTCATAACCAATATATAAAAGATTTGACCTCATTATATGTTATAATATACAACATTTATTAAATCATGAAAAATATAACATTACAAGAGTCAAGTGGGAGAATGTAAGAAATGACTCATGTAATTGGTTAATTTAATAAATGAATCTAAAGGATTCATTTAAATTTATTTTTAAGAGCCTTAATTATCATTTAAGGCATTAATGAAATTTTAAGGGTCATAAATGATTATTAAGGTATTAATGAAATTTTAATGAGCTTCATTATCATTTACTAAAATGTTAATAAAATGATATTAATTATCATTTATTAAGGCATTAATGAAATTTCAATCCCCTTAATTATCATTAATTTAGGTCTTTAGAACTTAATGTCACGACCTAAATCCAATTATGACTAGCATGAAACCTATTATCTAATTTTCACTAGTATAATCTCACTCATTTGTTATTCTCCTAATTATTTATCTAGAATTATGGCAAAATAAAGAAGCAATCTTTAGGATGATTATATATTTCATTCATCATTAAAATCGATATTTACAAAATGAGAGAAAGTTAGGTTTGCTTATAATTCTCTTAAGCAAAGAATAAACCCATTTAACTAATTCTAAAATGTTTAATTCATATATCCCCTATCCAATGCTAATATAGAATAAAGCTCTAAAATAATTCTATATACAAATATCTATGCTAATTAAAAACCATGCTAGAGGAGTTCCCAATGGATCTAGCTTTAAGGAGGTAGGGATAGAGGCTCGACCTGCATATTTGTAAAATGAATATGGAAAAATGAATCTAAAGCTTATTGAGTAAGTACTTTAAAATAAGCAAACACAATAATTTATTTGCTTACTAACTAAACTATCTTCGTGTAACACTTTGGTACATAAGTTATTCTCATTTATCTAATTTAGTCTCAAATAACTATAAAGGGCTTAATCATGATCATATCAATTCAAATACACTATATGGAAGTAGCTAGTGTTTTTAGAATTTCAATATTATATCACAATGTGTAATAATAAATAATATAATATATACATTCTCTTTGTGACTCTTCGAATAACCTTGTACCCTTTATAAATCTATCTTTGTCCTTCCATAGACAATATATTGAAAATTAACATCTGGTGTTCATATTATTTTTCTCATCACATTTCTCATATCATAATGTATAAATAATAAATAAAATACATAAATCCTTCTTATGATTCCAAAGTTAACTTTACACCCTTCACAAGTCCATCATTGTCCTTTCACAAACAATATATTAGGAATTGGCCTTGTGATGATCATATTATCTTCCCTATCACATTTCTCACAACATAAGTCATAAAGCATTTCTTTTTCATGTCACACATTTCAAAATATTGCTATCATGTTTCTATAATAACATTATACCCTAATACATGGCCACATATCTTAATTTATTGCACAATTGCTTATATTATATCAATTTTATTATGTATCATATATCACATTATGTCTAAGTCTCAATTTATTTCATAAACCATACAATGATTATACTTTCGATGCAATATATAATATAACGGTCATACATAGGCTTGAAAAAGGTAAAAATCCTTATTAATATGTTCACACATCAATTTTAGGGTTAATCATACATTAAAAGATTAATTGTACTTGATATTAATGTTAAAACTTGAAGTAGAATAGGTGAAGTGCTTCGCGAATCATTTCCACCCTTCTAGTAGCATCGAAAAGAAATAAAGTACTTTAGGAAAGGCTTTCCAATTTAGCGAAATATGTGCTCAGCTAAGTGTTTTGTAAAGCACTTTAGAACTTTTATTAATATCTAATAGTAATGAAATACTTCATGAATTACTTCTAGACTTAGTGAAACTTAGGCTTGAGAAGCACTTCATGAAGTGCTTTGCATATAAACATAAAAAATTTTCCAGAAAGTTTTTCACTATTCCTCTAACATAAATACACCCAACTCATTTATTACTTACTAAATTAACCTTTAATCATTAATGCACATATTTAATACCTCATGCAAGCATTTTTAATAATAAATTCAATTAAATCAACATGAAATACCAAGAAAATTGCATAAAACTCAATATCTAGACAAACAATAATTTTCTAGCAAATCAATGAATATAAGCTAAAATATTCACTTACTTAGTATGAAAGAGGATGCTAAGGTGTTAAGATTAATGTTTCTTAAGTGTAACCACATCAAATTTACAAGATTCTTGATTAGGGTTCTATTTTCTTTCTAAAACAAAGTTACCTTAATTCTTATCAAAATAAAAAAGATAAAGAGAAATTTTAGCAATGATTATATTTTTAGCTTGATTAGTTGATAAATTTGAAAAAGATTAATGTCTTTTTGCTTCAATTTGGTGATGAGAGATTGAGAAGGAAGAAAAAGATAAGAATTGGAGAAAGTTTTTGGTAAAATGGGGAAAGATGAAGATGGCATCATAAAAATGAGGAAAAATTTAGGTGCACTTTTGGAAATATTTTCAAAATCTCCTCTATAGTTATCAACTTACTTATAATGACTCAAAATCTTAAACTTTACTATTCTAGTTATTTTTCCTCTCCCATTTCTCATTAAATTTCCATTCCTTAACTTTCTTAAACATTAAGTATTTTTTTAATAATTCATTCAAAATTACTTACCAATAATTTTTCGATACTTTTACAAGATTTTTTTTAAGTAAAGGCCTATTACCTTTACTCTTATTTCAAAATAAATTTTAAATTATTATATTTTAAAAAAGGTGCAACACTTAATGATTACCTCCATGATGATAATTAGTTACAAATAGTATCTTAAGAGAAAATTAGTTCCATCTCTGCCTATTAAGTTTTACACCTCTATACACCATTTCTTAAGAGAGTATAAATAATAGAAAGCTTAAAAGGTAGATACAAATTTTTCACCTTTAGCTCTTAGTCATAGATTAAGGTATCTCTTAAATGATTTGTTATTGTATTTTCTATGAATTGTATTATATGTATTTTATACGTGAAAACTATAATTCTTAAGATCCTCGTTTATGTATTTTAGATTTTTAAATTAGTCTTAGGAACTAAGACTAATGAAGGTTTTACGTAAACATTAAAATGAAGTTTACATTATGCATATCTATGGCGATGTTATTAATGCCCTTAAAGGCCAGCCTAAAATTATTATATAACACATGAAGACATTAAATTTCTTTAGGGTAAGGCCATTATTAGTCCCTTAGGTTATGTCATTGCCCTTAAACTTTTGGAGCCTTTAGTAAGATAGACTTAATTTTGTAAAAAAATAGTAATTTATAAGTGTTTATTATTTCTATTGCAATTAAAAATACAATGAACTCTTTGTTTCTTACCTTATCTGCTTTTATCTAGCATGAAAAAATGTTAATCCCCTAATTTCTACATATGCATAACCACCACAAGAAAAATTCCACATGTCTGAGCCTTTTATTAAAATGTTAAGTGCAAATTTCTATTAAAGTGAACTTTTTTCTTTATAATTTTTATTTCATGTTTTAACTATAGTAACCTTTTACATTATCTTTATATAAATATTAATCACATTGAGACTATATCTTAAGACACTATAACTTTTGTGATTTAGGATTCAAAATATTAAAAATATAATTCATGAATATATCTTAATTCAATATTAATGCCCTTCAAAAGTTCAATAAAACTAAAGTTCAAAAGCCACAGCTTATCAACAATAAATAAAATAAAAAGCCTTATATACATTTCTTATAACATATCTCATATATAAAACTTATAGACTAAGCATGAACCTTGATAAAATTTCTAGATGATTTTTAGCTATCTTCTATTGCATAAGATAACTTATTTATCCTAACAAAGATTGATAAGTTTCAATCTACAAATTTTTAATAAAATAACAATAATAATGTTACACCCTCCTTAGTTATAAATAAATTAAAAGTTATGATGTGAGAAAGAATGATTAAGGCAACCGATAATTTTGAGTGAATGAAGAATGTTGTGTGTGAATTATGAAATAAAGTGGAGTTGATGAAAATAAAAGTGTGGGAATATGATTCGGGAGAAATTTATTAAAGAAAAATTTGTTAGAAGTTTGAGGTGTAAAGTTATACACTAATATAAGTGAGTATATGAGTATAGGAGAGGTGTACGAGCATTTTTTTCAAAAATGCCCTTGAGGCCCTATTCTTCCCTTTTTTCAGCCTTAAAGACCCTCACCTTCTTATTTCTCCATTTTCTTCCACTCTCTCTAAACAATCCTCTCACTACTTCACTAATCAAGTAAGAGAAACTTTCAATCTTCTTGATTTCTTCATTTAATTGAGGTAAGAATAATGTTTTCATCAAGAATCCTTTTCACTTCTTCTTAGTTGATACAAGATTCAAAGTTTATTTGAGTGTATTGAGCATTTTAAACTCTAACTCTAGAAAGCATGGATTTTTTATGTAGTTAGGGTTGAAAGATCTTTAAATTAGTCTTCTAGCATCCTCTTCCATACAAGGTGAGTGGATAATCTAGTTAAATCTATAAATTTTGAAGTTATATGAAGATATGTGTGAAATATGGGTTGTTTGTGACTTTGCTTGGTTTGGATTTATTTTGATATGTTAGAAGTAATAAGTGATGGAAATAAGTGATATGAGATGTTAGTTAAGTGTATTGATGATCATAATTGGGTTTGATATGCATTAGATATGATTATAAGATGTTTTGGATCGGTTGTACAGTGAAAAATACGCAGAAAATTAAGTTTTTCATGTATGAATCAAATGGTCAATCGATTCTAAGGGTCTCGAGGTGAAATTGAGTTTCAAAATCGAGTAGCCAAGCGATTCAAGGCTTCCAAAGGTTGATGAATTAAGTGGCCAATCGATTCTGAGGGTCCAGAGATGAAAACTAGGTTGGTGAATCGATTCATTAATCAATTCATCGATTACAGATTTTCATGTTGACTTTAGAGGGGCATAACTCCTTCATATTATGTCCGTTTTAAACAAAACACCTATCGTTTTAAAGGTAATTGAGTCTACTTTCAAATGAAATTAGTTTAAAATAAAAATCATGTATATATTTTTATATATAATCAAAATAGTGAGCAAAGGTCAGGAACTCTAAATTTCAAAAAAGAGAACTTTTATGCCTAACTTCAAGAAGGCATAACTCTTTCAAAACCTAGTTGATTTAGGCAAATAAGTAGTCTATGGAAAAGTGATTGAACCTTTATAAATAATACATCTATAGTTTATGAGTTATTCCTAAGACATCGATCATAGGTCAGAATTATGGTCTTCATATAACCTATTTTCGATCTATTTTGTGTTTCCTTGCTTCATAATGGTTTTTCATGGATATTTAACCTATAAGTATTAAAAGTGTATTGGTTTAGGATAAGTTCTAGCATGAAATCTATGATATATGTAAATACTTGTAGCTATAGATGATGTGATAGATATTGTGATGTACATTGAATTGAATTGTGATTGTATTGATTGGAGTTTGAGCTTAAATGTCTAAATTGCATTGAGAATCATGCCATAAGTGGCATTAAATGTGAAAATTTGATATGGGCAATGTTGTGAATACCGAATGAAAAATTCCCGATAATAAGGCGGGTAGGGTATAAGGTTAGTCCAAGAGGAACAAGGATGGAGCAGGCGGCTAGGATATGAGGTTGGCCCGGGAGTTAAAAGAAGGATGAATGTATTTTAATTACTAATTATCCATTCAATGAAACATGATGTTTAGTAAAATAATTATGGGTATTGTTATATGATATATTGAACTTGAGGTGAGCATATGATAATCTTAATGTTGTTGGCTCTTGCTTACCAATATGTTTATTCATGATATAATTTTTTAAAAGAAGATATCCTAGTGGGTAAGCTATTATACATTGTTATTATTCTTATAGATTATCTACTCACTGAACCCTGAACTCACTCCTTCATGTTTTATTCTACAGATTCACAAGTTGAGCCTCTGCCTCCACCTCTTCAGAGTTAAAGTTCGAGTTCGTGGGAACTCATTGATGGTATTTTGGTAGCACAGTCCATATATATAGAATATTTTGGGCCACTTATCTATCATAGTATTAGATTAATAAAATGTTGAACTAACTCTTTAAGAGTTAGTTAGGCTTGCTTATCTTTATCTTTGGGAGGATCATAAGCATTTTTAACTTTCATATCTTTTGTAGAAACTTCTGATAAATGCTATCTTTGAAATACTATTCTCTTCTATGAATGCCTCACTTTTGATAAGTCAGTATTAAGTTAAGTACATACATATAGGCTGGTAGAAAACCGGTAAAAGGTTCAATGCCAGTCACGATCGGGTTTAGGTCGTGGCAAATAATTGGAATATTAAGATAATTTAAAAAGTAATTTCTAGTTGAATGTGGATCATAAATTTAGGTGAGGAATAAAGAAAATGGCAACCAAAATATTCATAACACCAGTTACCTCATGCTAAAAATTTCAAATGTCTTGATATTCCTAGTAATCAAAGTCTTTATAATTAGAAAGTTCACTATCAATTCTTATAATAGTCATAATCATCATCAATTAAGTCTTATGATAGTAATAATCATACATCATCTTTTAATGAACTATAATTATGAATTTTAGCATGAAATAAGTAGTCATTAATAAAATCATTTGAAAGCTATAAATATTTGTTCTATTAAACAAATTTTCCTAAATTCTCTACAAAGTCAACATTGAAAAATTATCATAAGTCAAGGTGATGACGACCATTAAGAATTACAAGTAAGCCAACATTAGTTAACTTATTTCTAAAAAATTGAAGATAGTATAAGTTAGGCATGTTTTTAGCAATAGAAAAAGTCTCCTCATTGCATTTAATCTATAAATGTATCTAACCTTCATTATTGAATTCTAATGATTTCAATGAAGGGAAACATTAACTAATAGCTTTAAAGCATCTTTGGATAAGTTGCTGCACATTGAATTGTCAACTTTTTCTAGCATTAGAAGCTTCAACATTGCTTTACTAAATCCCTTAACTAAAATGTTAAAGTAATATACAAGCCATAGGCATTGTAGCTAACATGTACCATAAAATAGTAATGATATGATATGATATAATAACAACATGATATGTTATAAAAAATCTACTCCAACAAATACAATTTGCTCCATTAAAGATAATTTAGCTAATAAGAAAAGGTATATATCTATACATAACTATGAACAAGTAGTTGTACACATAAAATGGAAGCACAAAATTATAGTTTAGACATGTATAGACAAATATATAGTAGAATTCACATAACCATCAAAAGAGCACCTTGATTCCAAATTACATACTATGTCTAAAAAATATAAGACATATGGTAGATTGATAAAATAATATAGAATTATCATTTATTAGAATCAAAATCTATAGAATTAACCTTAAGTAATAAGATGTATAAGCTTGTACTTAAGGAATGATATATATATCCTTGTCTATTCGTAAATTTTGAACTAAAACTAGTTTATACAAAATTTTATAAAAACTACTATTCTGTATTCTATAAACAAACAAAACATGTTACTTATAAATCATTTAAATGACCAATTCTACAAAATCAATAATGACAACTGAAATACAAAGATATTAATTGACAAATTGAAATTCTCCAAACAATATAATGGCAATAAAAAAGCTACATCTTAATTTGACTAATGAAATCCATTTAAGTGTCTAATTTTATAAAAATCTATCTCATTTAAGATTATAAAAAAGAGAAAAAATCTATGCAATTACAAAGCAAAAGGCAACAACAACTTCATATTTTATCATATATATATATATATATATATATATATATAAGGCAATCTAATGTTACAGTGCTCAAAGATTTAAATTTTGCTTATATGCAAAATAATTATTTAATAACACATACACTAGAAATAAAGAATTTTTTTAAATGAAATGTAATTATCAATCATCATGATTAAGATTAAAATGGAATTTTGAGCAAAAAAATAAATTATTATGATGAGATGGGAAGATAGAAATTTTTGTGAGAAATAGAAGAAAAAATGAATTAATAATATTTAAAGGCTAATTATGTTTAGGGTTGGATATTTATGTGTGAAGGAGATCTAAGGCACAATTCCCATTTTCCCTTATCCCCACTTTTACTTATTTCTTATTCCAATTCCATTCCCTCATCATTTCCTAAAACTCTATCCTATCTCCACCTTTTCCTTTTTAATTTACTTTTTCTTCTTCTTCTTTTTTCTTCCAATACTAAAAGAAGCATATTTCCCTAATAACCTTTTCCACTTTTCCAATCAATCAAGGTAAAGCTTTTTAAGCTTTTATTATTATAAGGTTTCCTTGATTGTTTCTTAGATTTAGAGTGATTATGAGTTTCAATTAAGAAAAGGAGACTTTAAGACCTTAACTTCAAACTTTCAATTTTTGGATGATTATGAGCTATCAAATCACAACTTCCTTCACTTAGTGCCTTTTCCATGCAAGGCAAGTAGCATTTTACCTAAACTTTAATTTAAATCCACCTTTTTTTTCTCTAAAATTAGTATATATAGTGCTTTAAATAATTAAGCTTGAAATGTAGATTTATGCTTTAACATTAAAGTTAAATTGATAAGTATTGCTATTTAAAAGATATAGTTAAGAGATTTGAAATTATGGTGAATATATTATATGATGAATATGAGATTTAAAGGTTGAATATAGTAAATGAACAATATTTTTGTAGAAAATCTATGATTCACAAAGCAATAGTTGACCATATAATTGATTATATTCAAAGAGTTGCATTTTAGGTTAATGCAGTTGACTACACATGCTAAGATTACTTTCTAGATGAACATAATTGACTATGTTGGCTAGAGTTGCTTTCTGTGCTCTTATAGTTAACTATAGATGTCAAAGGTTGCTCTTTGGACATCCATAGCCAATTATAACCATGTTGCTTGCCTAAATATAAAATTTATGAAACTAAAGGATATTATACTTTCTTATTCTTATAAGATAAGGATAGATAGTATTAAATAAAAATATTAAGGATGAAATAAATATGTAAATGTGATCATATTTATACAAGAAAAGAGTTACGAAAATTAGTTCATTATGTCATGAAATCTTAAAGTTTCCAATTCTAAGTTTTATTTGGATAGACAATGACTTATAGCCTTGCTTATAAACATAGATGCTTATATTATGAATGTTTTTATTATGGCATAGTGATTAAGGTGTTAAATAAGGCATTTGTGAATATTGTGACATTTTATGCATGGAATGATCTTAATAAAAGTTAGGGTGTTAACATACATTAATGCTTGTAAAAATATAAAGCAGACCATGAAGAGAAAATGTTAGGTTTGTGAAAGAATAAGCATAACTAGGAGACACAAGGGGATTTATATTTTTTTCTTTTTATTTTAAGTTATGCCTATTGAAGAAAATTAGTACATTATCATAATAAATTTTGAAATCTTGGGAAATAATGATAATAGTGCAAAGAATTGAATTTCTTTTATAATTATGATTATACATAATGTGTGGCATGCCCTCATTTGGAATGTATTTATTGCATTTGTTGATAATTAACTATTAGTAGACAAGTTAATCATCCAAAGCATTTCCATCATTTAGATTAAGGTATAAGAGTGTTGTTATTTCCTTAGGCAAGGAATCTAGAAACTCTTTTTAAAAGAATTAAGCATAATCTTTCTATTATTGTGTAACTATATTTTATTGAATTCATATTAATTGTCATTTACTTACTGAGTTTCACAAAAACTCATTCTCTCTTTTTATTCTTTTCTTTAGGGATTCTTTGCCTCAAGTACTTAGCTATTAGTGGCAGGATGAAAATAAGCCTACTTGAGATCTTTAGTGCTAACATTTTATGAATAATTAGAGCAATTACACATGATATTATACTTTCTTATTTCTTAATGGAATTTTCCTAAAAGTAAGTTGCATACATTTACTTTCTTTAAAAAGCTTAATGACATATAAAACTTAGTATTAGATGCATGGAAAAAGGTTAGTAAGCAAATACATTTAGTAACTTTCTACACCAGTCATGTGCCTTTAGATAGGTTATGACAAAGGTGGTATTAGAGTATGGGGATACATTTTATTTGAAAATCATGATATAGATGTCTCTAACTATCTAAGTGAATAGTTTAAGAAATTAAACCCCTAATAGTAGGTTAACAACTATAAAATAATGGCATAGTCTGACTAAGCATTATCTTTTCATACACCATAATCTCTATAAGCGACTTTTAATTATGAATAGTTGAAGATAACCAATATGAGTAGAATATTAGAATAGAAAGTGTACAGAGTTAGTTGTTTAAGGGGAAAAGTAGTTTCTTGCTAGTTCATTCCCCCAAATTAGGTTAGTGTGTGAAGGGTTACCTTAAGCCATATAGGGTATTAATAATTAATATTATAATGAGCTTTCAAGTGTTTTATTTTTTAGATGATGTAAAATGATTAGACATCAAAATAAAAAGTAATATATGTTATGAAATCTTAACCACCTGATAAGTGTATAAGTTAAGTTATCTATGATAGTGCTAGCATATAGTGAAATTAGATCTCATGGGTTTTGAAATTCCATAATTATGCATGCAGTAGTGTCGAAACCATAGAGTGCTTTATATATACACTTCAATAGTTTAACTTAAGGATAATAAGGGTATAAAACATAACAAAGTAATCATAAGTATAAACCAAACTACTTTGAACATAAGAATAACATACGAATACTTAGAAGATTTTAGGTGTATAAGTTAAAGGAACAAAACTAACTCTCAAGAGTTATTGTGTTGTATGCAAATATATTGAAGTAACTAGATATGATTTATTCTATAGATTTAAGGATATTACCTTTAGACTCATTGTGGTAAAAGATTAAGGTGAATGATTTAATCAAATGAGTATAAAACTCATAAGTTAATACAAAAATGGAGATATAGTGAACCTATAAGAGGAAAATGGCATGTAGGCAAATGGAGATTTAATAAAATCTTATTAATTATCTAAATGAATGTATGCCTAGCTCTATAACTAAGTGAGTGATGTTAATCAAGATTGCATAAATTTAATTTGAGACATAAGGGTATAATGAAATGCGTTCAAAGCTACAAATTAGGATTAGGGTTAGCTTTGGGACTTCAAAAAAGCTAGAATGGAATATACTAGTGCATCTTCATAATTGATAAAAAAATTAAAAGATAAAGGCCAAGTATGAGTGGTAAAGCTTAAGTTAAGAATTAGATAATTGATTAATTAAAATAGTATACATGAACTACTCATCTAATATAGATATGTTTTAACCCTATGTAAAACTTATGAATGTATAGGTCAAGTCAGAGATGATGACTTATTAAGGTTTTTGAAATGAAATCATTAGAGGTTAAAATAGTTTTTGAGTATAGCAAATAAGCAAAGGTTGAATGTTAGGGATACAATATTAGTGTGCTATAAGTTAATAATGATAGGATGAAAAGCCAAGTATAGGAGTGAACATTTAAGTAAAAAATGATATGAAGTTGGTGAAACACGGAAGACCAATGCTCTTAAGAGCTCAAAGAATGTTATAGTAGGGAAATATAAATAAGAGTTAATCATAATATATGGCTAGTGTACTTAGGAGTCATAAGAAGTTGGAGAAGGCTTGTAAATAAACCTCTAAATGGTCTATATAATGGTACTGTTAAAGAATTAGTCAACATGGAAGAAGCAAAAATTGTGTATTCCAATTTAAAACATATAGAAATGGGCCAGATCGGCAGACCTTTGTAGATGTGAGGATGTATTATGATAATTTTAGGGGAAAGTTAGGGAATAAAAGTTAATAGATTGATTTTTAATATTTGATAGATAATGATTGAATATAACCAATAGCAAATTGAGAAAATGCATAATTGAATAAGATTATAAAGGAATGAAAATGAATTCTTTAGAAATTAGGATATTATCTTAGAAAAATCCAGTAAGGTGACTAAGTACTAAGGTGTTCAAATTTTCAAAGTTAAGGAAAACTAAAATTTTGTTCAAATTGACAATGTGTGTATTAAAGGAACCTATATAGTTTCCTTTAAACTTCATGTTTCTATACATTATGGAGTCAATAAGGATTAATTAGAAACCTTATGATTATTTGAAATTTTATGTTATAGAAAAGTTGAGGATAACCCATACCTAAGTAAACATTTTAGAGGATAAGCCTAGGATGCATAACAAGCAAAAAATAAGGTTGTATTAAAGTTGTTCATTATAAAAACTAACTTTAAAATGAGAGTTGTGCAATGATAGTGTGAATTTGCTAATCGCAATAACACCTAACCTCCTAAAACCTAGTTCCTTTGATAAGGATGGAAATAAATATCAATTAATATATTGAATGACTTGTTATAATAACCCATATTAAAAAAAGAATTACAATTCGAAAGGTAAAAGAATGGTATGACATTGTATTAAAGAATTTATTTGAAGTTAGCACCTTGTTAATTAAAAAGGGCAAATCCAATTTAAAGTTTCATGTAGTGTTATGATCTAAAATAAGTTTTTACAATGTTATAATTTGAATTCCTTATACATTCTTATGAGTAGAATCTTAAGCAACTTTTATGCCGTATCTATAGTATAAATATTATTATTATTATTATTACTACTACTGCCATTAATATTAATATTATCAATGTTGTTATTATTGTTATTGTCATTAATAGTATTCTTTATACTAGTTTAAATAAAATCTTTATTACTATTATCATTATACTATTATTGAAGTTAATAACAATGCTAATGTCATTGTGATTATAAAGATTTTTGTTATTAGCTTGAAGCTAATTATCTTGATATAGAGGGTATTAATTATATTAATGATTAATGATGTAATGAAACTTATGATGAGAATACGAGTCAATGAGAACTTGAAAGTGAGGAATGGGGTCATATTAAATTGCTCTATACACCTTGTAATTGATGAGTTTATTATTATGTGCCATTAAAGACCCGATTAACTAATTGCCTTAATAAATGGATTTTTATACTTTTAAGTTTACAAACCTTGCTTGTGTGTGGTATTTAATTTACTTAATGTGGAGATCTTATGCATCTATATATTCTTGAAAGTTATGCTCATGACTTGGATTTCATCTTAAAAGGAGGAATTTATGATAATGAGTAGTGAAATATCATAAAATACTATTGAGCTGAGAACTATGCTTTTAGAAATACATATTATAAATAAAATTTTGATTATATTTATACCTATATTCTAATGGATCGGTAAATCTTTAGGGCATTTCTTGCATTAAGTATGTAAAACCTTCTAATAAATAGGGTTACCAATGCGATTGTTATCCTTGAGATATATTCATTAGATTCAAATAAATTTGAACTTATGATTTGTAAAGAAGAAAATTTCTCTATAAAAATAATTTAGGTATAAGCATAGGACTATGGTATAGTATGAATCAAATAGTAATGTAGTAAAAGAACTAAAAGTGTGATTGTATGGAAGTATAGGAGTGTATTCCATCAATTATTAAGGTAAGCAACCTCATACCGGTATGTTCATAAAATTTTAAATTAAACATTTAGGTAGCCTCCTAAGTAAAGAAGTGTTTTAGTTTTTTATGGAAGCTTATGGTACCAGTCAAGCACTAAAAGGTTAGTACAACGTGAAGTTAGAAGTTATAAAGAAGAAAATAGTGATAGTGACAAATATAGGAAAAACCTATATAAGATCATAGTATAATGTGTCACCAGAATTGGCCATACAAACTTAGATATTCTATTGAACTATCCTTTCACCGTGGGAGAATGTTATTAATTCATATATGAGGTTTAGGACTATAGTGTTGAAGTAGAACCAATGATAGGTGCGTAAAAAGGCTTAAGATACTTTAAATATCATGAAATTTTTAGCTAAAAGATTTAAAGTAAGAAAACCCCAATAATTAAGAGTAAAATATGTACAATGTTTAGAATTTTATGTTTTTGTATAAGATTGATGTATAAACTTCTTAAGCTAATAGGATATCTTAATTGAGTGCCAAATTATAACATTGTTGTCTTTATAGAAATCCTAGAGTTAGCAAGGTTTGAAGAATTTGAGGATGAATTTTTTTTTAAAAGAGAAGTACAATGACATCCTTTAATGCTTTAAATTTTTGTTTATTTTGCAAGGTGATTATTTAATAATACACATAATAAAAATATGGAATTTTATTGCATAAAATGTAATTAGCAATCATTATGATTACATTTAAAATGGAATTTTGGATGAGAAAATAAATTATTATGATAAGATGAGAGGATAGAAATTTTTATGATAAATAGTAGACAAAATAATGAATTAATAATATTTAGAAGCTAATTGTGTTTAGAGTTAGATATTTGAGTGTGGAAGATAATTAACATAATTCCCTTTTCACCCTAGCCCTTTTTACTTATTTCCTATTTCAAATCCATTCCTTCAACATTTCCTAATACTTTCCTATGTCATCTTTTTCTTTTTGATCTCTTCTCTTCCACCATTAAAGAAAGCATCTATCTTTATTAACCTTCTTAGTTTTTCCATTTAATCAATGTAAAGCTTTTTAAGCTTTTATGATTGCAAGGTTCCCTTCTTCGTTTCTTATATTTGGAGTGGTTAAAGGTTTGGATTAAGAAGATGGGACTTTGAAACCTTAACTTCAAACTTTTGATTTTTGGATGATTAGGAATTATTAACTTGCAATTTCTTTCACCTAGTGCCTTTTTCATACAAGTTAAGTAGCATTCTACCTAAATTTTAATTTAAACCCACCTTTTTTTTTCTAAAATTGGTATTTATAGGGTTTTTAATAATTAAACTTGAAATGTAGATAGATGCTTTAATATTGAAGTTAAATTGATAGATATTGTTATTAGAGAAATGTAATTATGATATTTAAGGGGGTGGTGATGATATTGTATGATAAATAATAAGATTTAAGGGTTAAATGTAGAGAATGAATAATGATTTTATAGAAAATTTATGATTCACACATAATAGTCGATTGTGCTCACAGGGTTACTATCTAGCTTAGCATAATTAATTACTAATGGACTATAGGATTTCTTTTTGGATGCATATATTAACTATGTTGGCCAAAGTTTCTTTCTAAGTTCTTATAGTCGACCACATAGTTGACAATAGATGTCAAGGTTGTTGTTTGGATACCTATAATTAATTATATAATCAATTATAATCATATTTCATGTCTTACTAGAAAATTTATGGAAACAAAGGATATTGTACCTTTTTATTCCTGTAAGATGAGGATAAATAATATTAAATACAAATATTGAAGATGAAATAAGTATATAAATTTGATCATTTTTATACAAGAAGAGAGTTACGAAAATTAATTCATTATGTCTTGAAACCTAAAAATTTCTGATTGTAAGTTTCATTTAGATAGACAATGACTTATAATCTTGTTTATAAACATGGATACTTATATTATGAACGTTGTTAATATTATGGCATAATGACTAAGTTGTAAATGAAGCACTTTTAAATAGTATGATATTCTATGCATGGAATGAGCTTAATGAAAGTAGGCCTATTGATATACATATAGTGGCTTATTGCAATAGATCCCTGTGCCCTATTTGTGAAGGGATAAAGCAGACCCTAGGACAATAATATTGGGTTTGTGAAAGGATAAGAATAATTTAGAGTTATATGGGGATTTACATGCTTTCTTTTATTTATTTTAAATTACAAGCTTAATTAAAGTAAGGTTATTAATATACATGTAGTGGCTTATTACACTGGATCTGTATGCTTCATTTATGAACAAATAAAGCAAACCTTGGAAGGATAAGGTTAGGTTTATGAAAAGATAAGAATGACTAAGAGTTATAAGGGGATTTATATGCTTTCTTTTATTTATTTTAAGTTATGCCTCTTAATGAAAACTAGTATATTATTGTGAATAAATTGTGAAACCTTTGGAAATGATGAAAATAATATAAAGAATTGAATTCCTTTTATGATTACGATGATGTGTAATGTGTGAAATACCTTTATTTGGAATTTGTTTATTATGTATATTCATAATTGATTTTTGGTAGGCTGATTAGTCATTTGAAGCACTTCCTTCATCTTAGAAAAACGCGTAAGAGTGTTGTTATTTTCCTAGAGTGAGGAATCTAAAGACTCCCTTTAAAAAAATTAATCATAATCTTTCTGTTATGATGTAGTTATATTTTACTAAATTCATATTGATTATCATCTCTTTACTAAGTTTTGTAGATGCTCATTCTCTTATTTTATTCTTTTCTATATGGATTCTTCCTCTTAGGTACTTATTGAGATGAAAGTGAGTCCATTTGAGATCTCCAAGGCCAAGGTAAGCCCTGAGGATAGTTTGAAATAGTTATGCATGATATTATACTTTCTCATTTCTTAATAGAATTTTCAAAAAGAAAAGTTGCATACATTTATTTTCTTTGAGAAGCATAGTGACAAATAAAACAAAATATTAGATGCATGCATAGAAAAGTTAGTAAGCAATTATACTTAATAACTTCCTTTACTAGTCACATGCCCTAAGATTAGTCATGTCATCTAGGGACTAAAACCTAAATACGTAACTTAAAAATAAAAAATTCAATTTTTATTTTTTATAACTCATATATATGATAACATCTTGTTAAATCATGCTAATAACAACATTTTAGGGAAAAAACCTATAACCCATTTCATCATAATTAGTAATCATATTAAATTGAAAGCCAAGATAGTGCCTAAAAAAATTAAACATACCACTCTATTTATTCTACAAATTAAGTAAAAGTAACAAACTAGGATGTCCTATTTTTTGAAAGAAAAATTAACAATTTGAATTATATATCATTAATGTAGTTAAGCAAATTGTCAATGCCAAAATGCTCAATATTAATATTAACTAACTGACCATAGCTTTAGTCAATTGCATAATGACACATAATCTCCAAATCATATAATATATCATATTGATCTCTTGAATTTTACAAATGAATGGAGCACCATTTTATAGGGTATTTGTAGATATTTTACCATAAAGATCACACAAGCTAAGCATTATTGATAATTTTGATGCAATTTAGCTTTTAAAGAATCATTGCCATTACATCCCAAGGAAGGTTGAGCCAATTCCTG
Organism: Sindora glabra; assembly: GCA_020226215.1. Taxonomy (NCBI): domain Eukaryota; kingdom Viridiplantae; phylum Streptophyta; class Magnoliopsida; order Fabales; family Fabaceae; genus Sindora; species Sindora glabra. Next base: position 94,937,569 of record CM035225.1, read on the forward strand.
TTTTGTTCTTCTTTAGAATTAGATAGATTTAAAGATAATTCCATCACAATAAAGTATAATATACAACTTAAAGATGATTAAAAAATGAAGTTTACTAAAAAAATTTATTCGAATGTATAACAATAATAAGGCAAAATTACACTTTAAATATTTAAGGTTTACCTTTTTTTCTTTTTACCTATTTATGGTTTTAAAAGTTGTAAGTTACTCATCTACAATTTCAATTGAGCATTTTGTTCACCTAAATTGTTTTGCATACCAAAAAAGTTAAAAAAATCAAAACAACATTGTTTTAATTATTATTTTATCAGTAGAAAATAAATATATTATTGGAGTTTATAGTAAGCCAAAATCTACCCCTTCATAAGTTAATGCCATTATACTATTGCTTATAATAGCCCCATGGTTCTCTACTGGATCCTATCTTTTTGCATCTAATTAGTTAAAAGGTATAGCTAGAGGTAGAAAAGTTGGACTTGTCAAAATGGTTGTAAAAGAGGCAAGGCAGGGACATAAGAGCATTAAGTGGCATAAATTGCTCTCAATCAAATATCAATATGTAAAGAATTACGAGTTTCATAGCAATTAGGAAATATAGGATTTTTCATCATTGATTTTAGAAAATGTTTAGCCATTTAACACCTAGCATATTTTTATTTGTTAATAGGATTTTTTTTAATTTTGTAAAGTGCTTTGTGACAATAAGCAAACTAATATATTTTGACCAGCATGTTGATAAGTGCTTTGTAACTTTGAACCATATCTTGCTATTAATGAATGTAAACAAAAAATTTTTAGATACATTATGCCTTATTTCTTATAATTGTTTATAAGTCATAGGTTAATACAATTTGTTCACTTCAAAACTTATTTTAGTTGTTTATTCTCATTAGTCTAGAAAATATTGTTGCTAATTTCCCATTACTTAGAATTATTATCTTCAAGTAGGCTTCCTACCAATTTCTAAACAAGTTTTTCATTGCATACTACCATAATTATGGAGAAATGTACTTTTAAATTGGTTGAAGATTATAAAGACATGTTATGCCAAGCTAGTGAATACTTGTCAAACTTTTTATAATATATCATATATGTCTACCTTAAACTTTCTATTAATTCTTTTTTTATGTATAATATTTATGTACTTTCTTTTTGAATGTAAAATACTTAGGACATTCACTTCGTTTAGGATAGAAGATATCAAAATTCTAAAATAAAATCCTATTAATTATAATTTAATAATGAAAGTTACTTATAAGCTTTGGCATTGTAATGATTCACCCTATTTTCTTGGGAATAACCTATAATTTTTTTGGGTAACTATATTCAAGTCAAATTAGGCTTGTGCTAGTATATTTTCTACATCTTTTCTCTGTAATGAAATTTTTTTTTGGATAGTAGAAAGCTAAAAAAGGAAACTGAAGTCTACATACTTATTTTTTTTCTTCCAAATATAGTCATGTGATAAACAATGTTATTTTGATTATTATTGGCACCTTGCACAAAAAACATGTTCAAGTGCTATTACAAAAATGCCATCCTTTGAACATGTTTGATAGGTATTGTATTTTTATGGTGTTTAATGTAATGACTACTATAAAGAAATAATCCTAATTTTTGGAGGTCTTTTTTAGCATTTTTACCTTAATAGTTGCTTAGAATATGTAGAAGCTCTATGGACCAGTTCTAGTTAACATTCCTCTAACGTCATACTTCTCTAAGTGCATTATATTTAAGGCAAAATCTTCTTACTTAAAGTTTTTTTTAATGTCTTTCATTCTTGTGTGGGCACTAAATCTTGAATTAGTTGGTTCTTAATGTTCAATACTACTTGAGAATTGATAATAATTAATTTAAAAATTTTTATTATCCAACATTTCATCTTATTGCTATTTTTCCTTTTTTGTTGCAATTTTTTTCTAAGACTTGGATGATATGAATAGTGAAAATTTGAGGAATACTTTTATTAGGTAAAAAAAGAGTAATAGTTTCGCATACATTTTCTTATTCTGTTGTTTCTTATCAATACCAACTATTATTGGATAGAAATTAGGTAGTGCTAATGCCGAGATCATGTTTGACCTTTGACTTTTAAGGTTAAAAGAAAGGCTATAAATATCTCTATAAATAGATATCTTTGAAGCCAAAAAGATATTAAATAATATTTCACTTGCTCATAAGATTCTTATTAATGGCTTTCATTTTTTACAACATTAGTATTAAGCACATAAGAGATTATCAAAGAAAATTGTACTCAAATTTTAATTTATTGCTTTATTATTGATAAAATAATAATTAAAATAATATTATTTTGATTTTCATTAACTTTTTTGGAAGAGAAACAGCTTAGATAAGGAAAGTGCTAACATTGAAACACCAAGTGGGTAACCTATAATTCTTAAAATCGCATGTGGGTAAAGTGAAAAAAAAATGAAACCTTATATGGGTAAATTATAATGTTTTCTTATAATAATAATAATAATATTAATAATAATAATAATAATAATAATAATAATAATAATAAAGGAAAAAGAAATCACCACAATGAAATGTTAGAAGAAGAGTAACAAAGATAAATAGTTAAAAAGTAATATTATAATGAATACAGATTTAAATTTTTTTTATAATCTTAATTAAAATATAAACTTACAATTAGTTATTAAAAGCTTTAAAAAATGCAATTGAATATCTTTAAAAAATAATATTAATTATTTCACTAAATCTTTTATAATTATATCTAACATTTTAAAAATTAAATATGATATTGAATAAAAAAGGAGAATGGTTTAAAATTTAATTATTCTACTGAAGTTGAATGGAAATTGAATCGGAATTATAATATAAACTTAAAATTTTAATACATATTATTATGAAGTTAAACTTATGTATATATATAATATGAGAATATTTTAAATATCATCAAATAATTTCATATTTTTAAAAGAAGTAAACATGGTATTTAATCTCTCATTTACAAAGGTAATGACTATTATATTCATTAAATTTTATAACTAGTAAAATTAATCCCTTATCTTTACTTTTATTATAATTATTTATCCTTTTCTTCACTCATAACACAAAAATAAATGGTGAAAAGAAAGAATATAACTAAAAAATAAGCATATATTTGACATAGTTAATATGAGATTTAAAAATCCTTTTTAATAATTATCATTTATTTTAACATTGTAAATGAATAGAAGAATATATAATTATAATAAAAATAGAAATAAAAGATTAATAGTTTTAATTATGAAATTTGAGAAATATAATAGTTATCACCATTATAAATAAAAGAGTAATTGTTATATTACTCTTTTTGAAGGTTTATAATTAAAAGTAATACAAAAGCCTATATTAAATTTGATTTTTTTTCTCCAATGACTTTTATTTATAAACATGAATATCTATATATATACTATCAACATTAATAAAAAAATAATATTATTTTTAAAAATAATAATTTTTTTAAAAAATTAATTGATTAAACTATGCAAATTATGATTAGTTTGTATGATTTGCCAATTCATCATGGTTCTTTAATTTTCTAACTAATCTTTTAATAATCAATTTTAAAAGTTAATTAAATCGATCATCTTGCTAATTTTTTTTATTGTATCAATTGATTTGGTCAATTTTCTAAACACTACTTACACCAAACAATTACTCTACAAAAAATTGAATATGTTATGAATAATTATTTAGTTTATTATGGTTAATTATTAGGTTTCAATTTTATTTATGAATTATCATTATAAAATTGTAATGTTTAGGCTCCATTTCACGCAACAAATAAGTTAGCTTATAACTTATTGATTAAGTCAATAAGTTATAAGCTAATCTCTTGATGTGTTTTTCATACTAGTTTATAAAATACTCCAGATAATTTATAAACTCTGATATAATAAGCTACCCAGAGTAGCTTGTAACTTATAAATTACTATTTTTTTAAATACTTTCCAAATCTATTGTTATTCTTTTTTTTAATTTACAATCCGTATTTTTTGAAATACAAATTTAAGTAATTTTTAAAAAATATATTTAATTATATTTTAAGTAATTATGATTTTATAATAAATAATAAAATAAAAATTATATACATAAATTAATATATAAGTTTATAAAATATAATTAATTAAGTATTAGAAATTATACTTTTATTTTAAACTTTTTAATTACATTAATATAATTTAATTTTTAGATAAATATAAATTATTTTAATTATATATATTTTTATTAATATGTCCTTTTATGTCATTTTACAATTTTAGTTAGTTCAACAACTAATTTTACGAAACATTTTAGTTAACTTATTAGTTATTAGCTATCAGTTATAAGTTATCATCTATCAATTATAAACTATCGATTATCAGCTTTCTATTAACTTATCAGTTATTAAGTAACTTATCAATTATCAGCTAACTTATCAGCTAATTGTGCGAAACGGAGCCTTAATCAATTTGCCATATAAATATGAGTTATATAAATCATTCAAAATATCATTGAATAAGATATTCTCTTTCTTTTCATAATTTTCTTTTATCTCTTTCATATCATTCTTTTGTTGTTTCTTAAGTGTTTATTAATTTTATAATATGTTATTAGCACAATTGCTTTCTTAAGTTTGCTTTCTCAAGTTTTTGCTATCTCATTTTGAAGGTATGATTGCTTTCTCAAACTTTTATTTTTCTATGAGAATTGTTAGGTTTTATACTCTCCTTTCTTTTGTTCTATTTGAATAATTTGATATTCTTATTCTCTTAAAAAAAGAAAGAAAATAACTAAATTAGTTTATCTTTTTTATTTTATTAGTTATGTGAGCCTTGTTTTTACACTTATGCATTGACATTAATTTCTACTTTTTATGCATCCATCTCACCTTTGTAATGTTGGATTCAAAGATTGTGATTATTTATATCATCAAGTTCCTTTCATTAAAATTTGATTGATAGTTTAGCTTTTTGCTCCTTTCTATGACATTTATTTTTCATGAACTAGGTATAAACTATATATTTCTAATTTGCTAATGATTTGTTTATATCCTTTGTATTTAAATTATATTTTACAAACTAAGTATATAAACTATAAATGCAACTATCTTCATACTAATGTTATCGCTCGATTTTTACAATATTAGGCGTTACCTAACTTGTTTTATATTTATATAATAATACTAGAATGTCGACTCTCACAAAACTTGAATTTGTGGCTTTTGACATTATAAGGAAGAATTATTTATCTTGGGTATTAGATACTAAAATTCATTTAGATGCAAATGGTTTTGCAGATACCATTAAAGCAAGAAATCAAGCATCTAATCAAAATAAGGCCAGAGTTATGATCTTTTTTCATCATCATCTTCATGAAGGATTAAAAATTGAGTATCTTACAGTAAAAGATCCACTTATTCTTTAGAAAAGTCTAAAAGAAAGATATGATCACCAAAAAATTGCCATTCTTCTAAAAGCCCACTATAAGTGGATGCATTTAAGGTTATAAGATTTTAAAACTATAAGTAAATATAACTCTGCAATATTTAGAATCAGTTCTTAACTGAAATTATGTGGAGAAAAATTACTAATGAAGATATGATAGAAATTTTTTTTTTCACTTTCCAAGCATCTAATTTGCTCCTGTAGCAGCAATATTAAGAAAAAAGTTTTAAGAAATATTCCAAGTTAATTTCTTGTCTCCTTGTGGCTAAACAAAATAATAAACTTTTGATGAATCATGAATCCTGTCTGAATGGCTTTACTCTATTGCCTAAAGTGAATGTAGCAACAGATGACCATTTTACTTATAGATAAACTCGTAGCCATAGATGTGGTGGTAGGTGTGGCTAATGTTGTGGACATGGTTATGGTTGTAAATGTGGTTGTGGTCGTGGTCGTGATCGTGGTTCATATACTAAAAACTTAACTTCCTACCTGAAATGGAGAAATGAAGAAAAGAATGATAAAGGAAAAGGTGAGCAAAATAACAAACATATTGAGAACACCTGGTATTGTTATGGTAGTAAAGGTCATTGGTCTTGTACTTATCATACACTAAAGCATCTTGTTAACTTTTACTAAAAATTGATTAAAAGAAAAAATATAGAGATAAATTTTGCATGTGAAAAAGGTGACTTTGATCATGGTTATATTGATGTCATTCACTCGAATATTTTTTTATTGATCCTGATGGAAAAATTGATCACCTAATTGATGATAGAAATGTCTAAAAATAATTTTTTTATATTTTACTTTTAGTATATTTTCTAAAGTAATAAAGAATTTACTTTTAAGATTATTATTTTTTTAAATATATTCTTATATTTTTTAAGTAATATTTTCTCGTATTGATTATTAATATTTCTATTTTGAAATATGAGTGTTCCTTTAATTGGTAATAATGTCAATAATAAAGATATATGTCTTACTAATAGTGCAGTAACTTATGTAGTTCTCAAGGATGAAAAATATTTTTCTTATTTAGTAATGGAAGAAGCCAACATTAACACTATATTTGGTACTACAAATTCAATTAAAGGTTCCAAAAGAATTAATGTTTTGTTACTTAGGGGAATAAAATTACACATTAATAGTGTGTTATATTCTACTAAATCTCATAGAAACTTATTAAATTTTGAGGATGTCTGTTAAAATGGATATCATATTGAGACAATAAATGAAGGAAATATTAAATATTTTTATATTACTGGTATAATATCAGGTAACAAATGCATACTTGAAAAATTACTTGCATTGTCCTTTGGTTTGTACTACATATATATATTAGTATAATTGAAACATATGCTATTATAAACTAGAAGTTTGTAGATTATGATAAGTTTGTTGTTTGGCATGATCGGTTTGGCCATCCTGAACCAATTATGATGCGAAAAATAATTAAAAATTTATGTGAGCATTTATTGAAGAGCTAGTTAATTCTTCAATCTAAAATTTTTTCATGTGCTGCTTGTTTTTAAGGAAAGTTAATTATTTAACCATTATTGGTAAAAATTGAGAATGAATCTCTTACATTTTTAGAATGTATACAATGTGATATTTGCAGATCAATTCACCACCATACAGACCATTTAGATATTTTATGCTTTTAATTAATGCATCAACTAGATAGTCATATGTGTCATTGTTATCATGTCGTAATGTAGCATTTGCAAGATTACTTGTTCAATTAATTCAACTGTGAGCACATTTTTCTAATTAAAAAAATAGGACTTGACAATATTGATGAATTTACTTCTCAATCTTTTGATGATTATTATATGTCTATTGGAATTGATGTTGAACATCTTATAGCACATGTTCATACACAAAATGATTTTGTAAAATCATTCAATAAGTGTTTCAAATTAATTGCAAGACCATTACTTAAAGAATCAAAACTTCTGGTTTTTACTTAGGGATATACAATTTTGCATGTTACAGCATTAATTTGCATCAAACCAATAAATTATTATAAGTCCTCCCTTGTACAATTGATTTTTGGTTAAGAACCTAATATTTTTCATCTAATGATTTTTGGATGTGCAGTATATATCCCTATTAGTCTACCATAATGAACTAAGATGGGTCCTCAATAAAAGTTGGGAATATATGTTGGATATGAATCCCCATCTATAATAAAATATCTTAAACTATTAATAAGAGATTTATTCACAGCTAGATTTGCCGATTGTCATTTTGATGAATTAATTTTCCCAACATCAGGAGGAGAAAATAAGTAGGTTGGAAAAAAAATTAGTTAGAATAAATTATCATTATCTTATCTTGATCCTTGTACAAAATAATGTGAACTAAAAGTTCAGAAGATAATTTATTTGTAAAGGTTAGCTAATAAATTGCCAGATGCATTCACTGGCCAAAAAAGAATAACCAAATCACATATTCAAGTTGTTAATGCTCTAATTAAAATTGATGTCCCTAACAAACAATCTATTATTGCAAATGAGTCTAATGAATGCATAAAGCGTGATAAACCCATTGGTTATAAAGATAAAAACCCTTGAAAAAGAAAAGGAGTTAAGAACTAAGATGACCAAATCAAGAATGTGGATGTGGTGACTCCAAAAGAGTCCCTAGATAAAATTACTATTTTAGTTCCAGAAGAAACTTAAGTATAAAAAATTAGTAAAAATAAAGAAATCTTAATAAATTATGTCATGAATGAAATATGATGGAATTGCAATGAAGTCAACATTGATGATTTTTTTGCATATAATGTAGTGTAATATAATAAATGATAATGAGGATCATGAACCAAAGTCTATTAAGGAATGTAGACAAAAAGATGATTAGTTAAAATAAAAAGATGCAATCGAGTCAGAATTAAACTCCCTTGCTAAGAAAGACATTTTTAAACTTGTAGTTTGTACCTTAAAAGGTGTAAAGCCAGTTAAATGTGAATGGATTTTTGTGCAAAAACGAAATAAGAATGGTGAAATTGTAGGATATAAGGTATGACTTATTGCTCAAAGATTTTTGTAAAAACTTGGCTTTAATTATGAATAGACATACTCATCTGGGATGAATGCAACTATTTTCTAGTATTTAAGTAGTCTGGCAATACATGAAGGACTTGATTGGCATCTAATGGATGTTGTCATAGCCTATTTGTATGACTCACTTGATAATGATATTTATGTGAAACTCCTTGAAGGTTCTAATTTGCCTACAACATACAATTTGAATTCTTGAGAAGATTACTCAATCAAATTGAGCAAATTTCTTTATGGATTGAAACAATTTAAACACATGTGATATGATTGCCTTAGTGAATATTTGTCGAAGGAAGGATACAAAAATGACCTTATTTGTCCATATATTTTAATGAAAAGATCAGGGAATAAGTTTGATTGAGATTTGTGATTTAATACATACGAAAAACTTGTGATTTATCTTTTGGAAAAATAATCCTTATTATCTTATATGAAGATAATGCTGCACGTATCACTTAATTGAAAGAAAGGTACATTAAAGGAGATAGAACAAAACATATTTTACTAAAATTCTTTTTCACTTATAATCTTTTTAAAAGAATGGTGATATAAATATTCAATGAATCCATTTTAGTAATAATCTAGTAAATTTGTTTATTAAAGCACTTCCTATTATTATATTTGAAAAGCTAGTCTATAATATTGTAGTTTTTCAACTTAAAGACGTTAATTGATGTTGTCATGAAGGGAAGTTAATACGCGCTATACTTTTTTTTCCTTTATAATGATTTTTATCCATTAAATTTTTCTTGACAAAGTTTTTAATCAGGTAGTATCCTATTATATATTATAATTAAGTACTCCTTCATATGTACATACAAGTGGGAGTGTTATGAATAATTATTAAGTTTATTAAATGTGGATATCTATAGGTCAAATTTTATACTTTCAATTATGATCAATTATTAAATTAGATGTTATATTCTTATTATGGTTAATAATTAAATTTCAACTCTATTTATGAATTATCATTATGAAATTATAATGTCTAATCAATTTACCCTATAAATATGAATTGTATAAATTATTTTAAATATAGTTGAAATAGATATTCTCCTTCTTCGCATAATTTTTCTTTATCTCTTTCATATATTTCTTTCATTGTTTCTCAAATATTTATTAATTTTATAATAGAATAAAAAATTTGGATTTTCTCAATTTTCTATCAATTTCAACAATATAAAAATATAATTTATATTTTAAAATCTATTATCTATTATTAATGAGACTTACGTTAGAAAAAACAAAGTAGTATCTATCCATAAGATATTAGGGGCCGTTTCGTTCAAATTGGGGAAATGGAATGAAATCAAGAAAGAAAATTAAGGGAAAAGGAAAGAAATGACTCCTGATTACCTAATCTGTTTAGTTCAAACAGGAAAGGAAATCAAGTATTTTTAATTCACTTTATTAATAATTATTATAATTATTATTTTATTATTTTATTATTTTTATTTAATTTACTAATATTATAATTATTTAATATTAATTATTAATATCTTATTAATATTATTATTATTATTACTGTTATTATTTTAACTATTATTAATATCTTAATAATAATTAATATTATCATAATAATGTTAATATTTATTATTTATTTCATTATTATTTTTAATATTTATTATTTTATTAATATTATTAATTATTAATAATTTAAATTTATTATAATATTAAAAATAATAATTATTAAAAATATTATAATATTATCAATATAGTTAAATAAATATTAATAATATTATTAATAAATAATAATTATTTATCATAATTATTATTTTATTAATATTATTAGTTATTAATATTAAAATATTATTAATATAATTAAATAATATTATAATATTTATTATATATTTAATATTTAATGATATTATGAATATATAATAATTATTTAATAATATTATTAAGAGAAAATAAGAAAAGCGAATGGAATTCTCTAAGAAGTTGGGGGGAATTACCATTCTCTTAAATAGGACAATTCCATTAAAAAAAAAGAAAAAAATAAAAAATTTTAAATTAAAAAATAAAAAAAATAAAACTCAACAATTTTCTTTCCTTTTCTTCGATACCCTTAATCAAACGGCTTCTTAGTGCATTCTAGAATCGATTGGGAGTTTATCTGAAATCGTAGAGTCTTGTTGCAGCTCTAACAAGATAAGCACAACCTCCCAACTATACACAGAAATCTAGCTCAGATCACTTTATTTTTTAATTAAATCCAAACTGCAAGATAAGCCCTCAAACGCTTCCATCTCATGTTAGTGAACGCGCCAGATAATCCATCCACGTCACCAAAAAATGCACATCCACCGGTCCAGCCAGTGTGTACATTTTATTCTCCATAATGCACGTGAAAATTGCATCTTAACAAATTGGTAATAAACTATTTAAATATTTATATTATATTATTTTTGTGCCTGCATCTTCTCTAAATAAACTTCTTGTTTCTTCGTTGTTTTTTCTTGTTCATTCGGTTACCGTCTCGTTCTTAGGGTATAAAAGCTTTGCGGATCGGTGGAGCAACCTCAGACCTCGGTGGATTTCCTATTCCCGGGCCCTACTGTGTCGATCGAGGTGTAGAGATTGAAAAAGATGAAAATTTTCGTGAAGACTCTCAAAGGCACTCACTTCGAAATTGAAGTGAAGCCGGAAGATACGGTTTGCCCAATTCTTCTGTCAATCTTTCTTCTTTGAAGTTTTATTTTCTTCCCTGATATCGCAATTTGGGCGTTAGTCTTCGATTTTTGGATTATTTTGGGTCACCGAGTGCCCCTAAGAACTCAAATTGATGATTAGGGTTTTAAGGTTAAACTTGTTAACTAATTTTGCAGTTGGGCTGGGTTAAATAATATTGAATTTGAATAAAAAATCGAAATTGGGTTTTTTCTCGTTATTAAATGTGGAATCTAGCTTCTGAATTGCTTGATTTCCAGTATTTGAGATTGGAATTGACTGTGGGATGAATGGGGATTGACTGGATGTTGAGGGTTAGAGTATAATACAGCTGTCATAGTTTTCGAGTATTTGCACTTGCTCCATTGGAATTGATGCCTGATAATGGTTAGGTTTGAAAAATTTGGAGCTTTACTGCATAAGAATTCAAAGCAGGTTCTGCTGAATTTAAAACATTGTGGACCTCTTGTATTTTTCACAGCTTAGGGGACATATAATTATGACTTGTTGACAAAAGTGTCAGAGATGAAGTTCATGAATATTTTTTAAAGGTTCAACAGTTTCTATGACATTGTTCTAAGATCACAGAGTGTATGTTTCCTGGGGGAGGTTCCTGTTCAATGTAGTTTATGACGCCATTGTGTAATTGCCTAATGGGAGGAAATTTAGGTATTAATTGATGTTCTTGAGTTCAAATGTTTTGGTATTGCACAATTCAATGAATGCGTCTTGTACATGATACGTAAATGGCATGTGGATGAAGAGTAATGGTGCTCTTTGATAGCCTTGTATATAAGTAATGCGAACTTTCTCATCTTTTGGGGCAAAATTATAACTGCTATATCTGTCTAAAATAGCCAGATTAGGAATTCAACAAATGTGTTAACTGTTATTTTTTTCCTTTGTGTTTCATGATCCTCTCTTGGTGAAGCTTCCGTCTTGTTGCCATGTTCATTCTTAATTATATGAATAGGTCTGCATATTAGCTGTAATTGGTAAATGTACTTTTCAGGTTGCTGATGTGAAGAAAAATATAGAAACTGTCCAAGGTGCTGATGTCTATCCTTCAGCACAGCAAATGCTCATCCATCAAGGCAAAGTTCTCAAAGATGGCACTACCTTGGAGGAAAATAACGTAGCTGAAAATACTTTTGTTGTAATTATGTTGTCTAAGGTACAATTTTTTCTCTTCCTTATTTAACCTAATTTGTTCTGCGAAGTCTGAAAATATTTTGCAGTTATTTGGTTGCTTACATAGTTATTTAAACTTATGAGGTGTGTATGGCACTATATAATTGATTGTATGGTGGGCTTATGTTAAAGGCATTAAACTATTTGGTTTATAGTCTGTGATAACATTTATATTGTTTAGGACTACATTATTGGTTACCCCAATTTCATATGGGTCTGCCTTTGGCACAAAAAAGGGCTTTATTATAATCCTGGTCCTCTTAAGGTATGAATTGACTGGTTTTGGTCTTTCTATTGAAGAGTATCTATATCAGTCCCTATAAATTTTTGGTTGTATAATTTTTGGTCTAACCATGTATGATGTATCTTCCATTGAATTACTAATGGAAATGCCTATTTTTCATGTATAGCAACCTCTAAATTTAGTTAAAATTGGCAAATTATTTTTGCATAATTTAGATGATTAGACTTCTATCCTCAATTAGGAGGCAAACTTCCACAATGAACAGGCCATATTGAAAATATTTGCTGTAACGTATGAATTTGATGAGCCTTTCATTTTGCCTCCCCATCTAACTATGGAATTTGATGAGCCCTTATATCCAAAGGTCAATGCGTGCATGAACACACTATTTGATAAGGGGTTTTGGGGTGGGGGGGACTGTTAGCATGCAGATGATCAAGCCCGTCCCTCTTTTCTAGTTGAACATGGCTATGAAGCTATGGATTTGTTATCTCATCCATGGGTTTAAACTCTACCACATTTCAAATTCCTCATAAGAACCGCATTCATTAATTGGAATTGGCAAAGCATCTTTGAGGTGGAATTTGTTAAAATGCTATTGATCTAACTAGAAATGGAAATTCCGGGATGGCCCAAAATCATGATTGTGCACAAAAGCTGTCATTAAGGGGAAATGGCAAAACATCTTTCAGGTGGAATTTGTTAAAAACTCGAGACCTAAATAGAAATGAGTATAAGGATGGCTCAAAATCATGATTGTGCACAAGCTAGTAGAATTTCTAGATTTTTAATTCCACTGTTATGACCCAAGAATTTGTGGATAGAATGTGAAGTTAGAAGCTTATTGTTAAAACAAATGCTGCATGAAAGTTCTGCAACGGCACCTTTATGTACCGTGGGTATGATGGGATTGGTGGCAACTCCTTGGAGAATTGCTATTAGGCAAGGGGAGCCTTTAGAAGTGACTGTCTGTTTTATTGAAGTAAGTGGTGATTTATTTTTGCATAGATTTTTTTAGTCAGACTGGTGTTCTTGTCAGTCTCTTGTAGAGGTTTGGCTGATTGGACTTGACTTTTATTCCATGTTTATGTTTTTTCATTAAAACCGCATTTAATTATTTCATGTGACTAGTTTGCTAGTTAAACGTAACAAATTTATCTGTTAAATGGGCCTAATATCAATTGTTGACATTGTTATTGTTATAGTTCTCTCTCTCTCTCCCTCTCTCTTTACCTTAAACAATTACGTTTTACTAACATATTATTCATTTTTTTCCCCTATTTCCTACCTATTATTCTTTTTTTTTTTTTTTTTTGGTTATAGTTCTTGCTCTTTCTTTTTTACCTTAAACAATTATGTTTTGCTAACCTATTCATTTTTCTCCATTTACAACCTTAAATCATTATTAAAATTTTTGCACTATCTTTGTATCCTTATGAAAACTATGCATATTTATCTCCATAACATAGGAGTCAGTGATGAAGCTACAGTGTATCCTAGGAAAACTTAAAATAAAGTGATAATGAGTTTTGACCATGGGCGAACTATTGTTATGCTTATTGTAAGGAGAAACATTGATTTTGCAGCACTATATGCTAATATATTTGCTAAAATTTGCTAGAGCAAGAGCTCATCCGGTGAGGGTTCGACTGCTTCAGCTGCACCTTCAGCTAAGGTGAGAATAGTGTGCAGTGTTATGAAAGCTGTTACAGTATTGTTCGTCACACTGGGATTTTCATTCTTTATCTAGGGGCTTTTTATCACTAATTGGATTGTATATATTAATATTCTACTTTGGATTTTCCAGTTTTAGCACATATTTTGTCTATATAGAGAATGAACCAGCATTGTAAAATATTAGTAGATTCCCCTTTTTGGTTAAATATGTAACTGGACGATTATGTCTTCATTGCAGGCCCCACAGACAAGTGCAGCTCCTACTTCAGCTCCAGAGGCAACAGCTCAAACTCCCGCTGCAACTGGTGCACCGTGAGTCACCTTGTTTTCTTGACATTGTCTCAATTTTCTATATAAATCTTATTTTCAACTGTATTTTCAATGTGACAGAACTGCGACTGTGACAGCCCCTGCACCTGCTCCTATCTCTTCAGGCGCTGCTGTGTAAATGCTCTATTTTCTGTGATATTTGAAATCATCTTTGTTGAAATTTGAAAAATGCAAAAACGAAAAATTCCTTGAGTCCTGCTTACCGGATCTCATTTTTCATTGAAAAATAATTTAATAAGCAAGAAGTAAAAGTAGTTCAGTGTATTGCTCTTCTTATATCTGAGAAAGAAATTTTGTTGAAGCAGGTCTGGTGATGTCTATGGGCAGGCAGCATCCAATCTTGTTGCTGGAAGCAATTTGGAGGAAACAATTCAGCAAATTCTTGATATGGGTGGAGGGAGTTGGGATAGGGATACTGTTGTCCGTGCTCTTCGTGCTGCTTTCAACAACCCTGAGAGAGCTGTTGAATATTTGTATACAGTATGTGAATTTTCTTCAATTTTCTATTCCTTTTGAAATGCTTGATTATCTGGTTTTATATTTAGTTTTGTTTTTATTATTTCTTTGCAAGGTATATCTTGTGACGCAAAAAATAAGGTTAACCGTCCCTTTACATATTGTAATGTTTGTAGCATTTTGTCGTCAATATGGTTAGCTTTTTGCGTCAAACAAGCAATTGTAAGCGGCTGTTTGAGTTTAGTTTCATATTCTTTCTTTGATAAGAATGTAGAACTGTGAATTTGGCTCCTAAGTAGTTAGATGGCATAAGTTTGGCCAAATATTAATCATGAAGTTCTACTATTTGCAGCTGTGTTTTTTTTTTTTTAATGAGAGAAACTTTGTTGGTATCATTAATTATTTATCATTATTTTTATTTGGATGATAGAAGTTTTGTTCAGGATTAATTTAATGAATTTTTCAGCTTTTCATGCGCATTGTCTATCTAAATATTGTTCTTTAATGTTAGGGTATCCCGGAGCAAGCTGAAGCTCCACCTGTGGCTCGAGTTCCAGCAGGTCCACAGGCTACAAATCCTCCAGCTGTACCTTCTCAAGCAACACAACCAGCAACTGGTCCTTCAAGTGGGCCTAATGCTAATCCACTAGACCTCTTTCCGCAGGTAGCTTTTGGATTATTTCTATAGATAAAAAAAATATTGGAGGTCTTTGGCTTACTTGCTTGAACATGTATAACAGGGACTTCCCAATGTTGGTTCTGGTGCTGCTGGTGCCAGTAATCTAGATTTTCTGCGCAACAGTCAACAGGTATTCTTTATGCCCCTCCCTGTGTGTGTTAAAAGTCTCGACAATAATGTCTATAGCAAGCACGTAAATTTGTGTTTGTGTTTCAGTTCCAAGCCTTGCGAGCTATGGTGCAGGCTAACCCACAAATATTGCAGGTTTGCTTCTTCACCATAGTGGTTGATATTTAATTCCCTTTTTTTTCTTTAGAGGTTCACTGAATTTTGTTCTTGTTGCAGCCTATGCTTCAAGAGCTGGGGAAACAAAATCCTCATCTTATGAGATTGATTCAAGAGCATCAAACTGACTTTCTTCGGCTGATAAATGAACCAGTGGAGGGTGGTGAGGGGTGAGAAGTTTTTTTTATGATCTCTGCAATTATGTTTATTATTTATTTAATTTTATTATATTTTTTATCATTTTTGCTTGTCAATTATTGTCAAGTGACTCATTTTCCTGCTAATGTGCTCTAGGAATATATTTGGGCAGCTGGCTGCTGGGATGCCACAAACAGTAAATGTCACCCCAGAGGAGCGGGAGGCAATAGAACGAGTAGGTTTGCCTTTTAGCTACAGTATGAATTATCGCAGGATAGATTATTGTTTCCAGTAAACGCATTGTGTCAAGACTAACAGAACATATCCTCCTGGTTTTTTTAATAAGTATGATCTCAAAATCGGTTTATGTTTTGTGTTTACCTTAATGCATTTTTTTTTTTTTTACCTGCCAAAACCATATCCTGACCCATTTTTGTCGTTGTATCTGTTTATACTTAATGTTTTCCCTTGAGGTGCCTTCCTTGATAAGAAAGGGTTCTATTTGTGTTGATCATTTTGGCATTATTTTCAGTCATTTTGAGATGACACATGCACTAATATTTGATGAGTCTGTTAATTAGGCTTAAATCTCGGAATTAATCCTATAACAATGCTTCCTCTTTACTCTATAATTTACGTGTGTTTTGATGTTTGTTTCACGCCCAGCTTGAAGCTATGGGTTTTGATCGTGCACTCGTATTGGAGGTGTACTTTGCATGCAACAAAAACGAGGAATTGGCTGCCAACTATCTTTTAGATCATATGCACGAGTTTGAAGAATGAGTAGTTGTGTGTCCCAATCTCCAAATTATTATTTGTCGTCTTTTTTTATTGGGTCTTTGGTTTATTTATAATGTTTTATGAGGTATTATTTGGTAATGAGAAGTCTCAGTGCACAAGGATTCTTTTTTACACCGCCTTAATATCCTTGTATTTATCATTTTCTCCTTTTCTAGGATTCTGTTCAATATTTTTCAGTTTCCTTTATAAAAAAAGAAAAATAGCTGTTTGTCTTGAGGAATTGTTTAATAATTCTGCATCCTCCTTGACATTTGCATGTGATCAAGAATTTTTGTGGCCGAGTCTGAGATGGCGAGAGGGTTGACAAATGAGCACTAAGGCGTGTTATCAAGTTATGTTTCTTTTATGATTTAAATTTAATCTATTGTCTGATTTGTTATATTAATAAGAAATTATAAATTTTTTTTACTGCAATCAAAATATTTTAATTATTTTTATTTTTTTAATGACGAATTTTTATTTACATATATTAAGAGTATACAACATTTTTTTAATTAGTCAAATTTAAATTCATCTTTTAGCGGTATGGCACCGTTAAGGTGTCCTGCCCTTCAAGCGTTCATAGACCAGGTTATAAGAGGGTGCTCTGCGTGCCCTGAACCAAACTTGTTTGGTGTATTTTATGACCTGGACAATTTTACAAGGCTCCGTCTGGTGTCTCCTTTTTTTTTAAAAAAAGTATTTTTCGTAGTGGTATATTATTTCTATTTCCTATTATGAAAAAATTGATATTTAAAAGTGATGGTGATAGGGATAATAATGAGGAAAAATAATTTTTTTTAAAAAAAATGATCTTTTATCAAATTTTTTATATATAATATTAAATATATAAAATATTTTTTATCATCTTAATTAATATATAGCTATATTTTTATAGGAGATTTTATAAAATAAATTGAGTTTAAATTTCATCCGATTTATTTTATACTTGAAATTCATCTATATGACATTTGATTCATGAGAATGTTTTAATGGAATGTAAAATTTTATATTTAGTTATATCTTTAAAAAAATATTTTTGTGGATATTTTTATGTCTATAATTTGAGAATGTTTTTACAATATAAATAGTTAAATTTACTCTCTCTACCATTAAGAATTTATCATTATAAATAGTTTATATTACTTATTATGGTTGATTATTATTAATTATCACTTATTATTGATTATTGTAGCTATCATTATTCATTTCTAGTGATAACTATTGATTATTAAGTATTATGAATGATCACTATTGGTTATTATTCATTATAGATAATTGTTGATAATACTGTTCATCATTAGTAATCTGCACTAGTTATTTATTACAGATAATTATTGTTTCATTATTTATTGCTAAAAATCATTATTGAATATTACGGTGTTATTATTGTTCATTTTTTATTATCACTCATTATTATTGATCATTTAGTTATCAATAATATTATTTTTTATAATCTAATGATAATTTTAAAAATATATGAATTATTTAAAATATATATTATAACAATCCTTAATTTTTTAAAATAAATCAAATATGATAATATCATATTTTTAAAAATTAAATTTTAATTTCTCAGAATACAGAATTTCGCAACAGAGATGTAATTTAAAGTTACGTGGCATTAGACACTAATGGGGCTTTAGGATATTAATCGAAAAGTAAGATTAATATGAAATGAAAAATTTCCAACAACTTGATAATTGTCGTTTATTGTCCCTACACCACTAGAGTCAGTCTGTCACACATATCATAAATTCGGCTTCATTACCACTATAATCATGCACCTGACGACCCACCACGCCCATCTCTACCGTTGTCACCATCGCCTCTCTCACCTGTTACCTCCATTGCTACTCACAAGCACATCCACTTTGCCACAACCTCTCATTCTAACAATGGCCGCCGTCAGCCCTCCTCTATCATCACTGCATGCCCCATATTGCCACCATCTTGTTCAGTACCATTTCTCTTCTTCGCCACCAGTATCCATCCCTTTTATCCCCTACCTACCGTTTTCTTTCCACCTTCATCTAAAATGGTTTTGTTTAGGAAATATATGACATTCTACAGCGTTATACAACAACACATCAAACACTGACAATATAAATATAGTGTCATTTGCTGCCAATGGACTCTTATTATCAGCACTTATCCTAGATGATATACTAAGCAAGGCCTAAGGTGCAAAAGTTGGGAAGAAAAGGAACTATGCTATAGACAAAAAAAAAATTGGATAAATTTAGATGTAGTGTTTTAGGTACTTGTCATAATACTCCTATCAAAGTTTAATATGTACATTAATTACTCATCTATTCAAAACTCAATTGAATAAAAAAACAAAAAAATTGTATTGAAATTTTTTAGGCATTTCATTAAAGCCAACTTTATTGTGAAGAAAAAAAAAGAAGAAGAAGAAGAAAAAAAATATCCGTTGCAAGCTGTTAAATGTTCACTTGAGGAACATTTGGTTATGAGATTTTTAAGTGCTGGTAACGAAATCAAAAAATGAAATCTCTGATCGAGTGTTTAGCTCATGTATTGTAAAATTTATTAACGTCACTTAAATTAACTTCTTTTATTTGAAACCCTTCTTCCGTAAGGTTTTAAAAAACGTATGAAGTTTTCTTTCTCGTCATCCACGCCTATCAAAGCACCAGCCAGAATTTGGAAGTACCAAAGAATCTAGTTTCAGCAGTGGGAACCCATCATTGCGAGTTATGTCGTCATTTTTTTTTCCATGTTGTGTTATATCATTCAAAATTCGAAGGAGATAGTAGAAATCGCCCGAAAATCGCCACTTTTTTCGGATCAGTTTTCATCATCTTAAATGTTTATTCTAAATTTTTGACATTATTAGGGCTTGTTTTCATCTCATCTTTAGTGCAGTTTACGATTTTTGGATATGATCTTTAAGACTTTTTCTTCTCTCATTTGAATCAATTTTGGCACTCATATATTCGGGCTTTTGCTTGTCTTAATTCTCCGGATTTTTTTATTTTTCTGTTCCAACTACTTTTTTTGGTATTTTAACGTTAACAATATTCCATTTTTTTTTCTGTGTTGTTGTTGAATTATCATTGAATATGATAACTAGCTACATTATGTACTGCGGTCGTGCAGAGGTTATGTATGTTTTTTTTAAAATTATTATTATTATTTGGTTGGGATACTTTTTATTGTGTTTCATGGTAATTTGTATTAAATAGGAAACGGTTGCTTTCAACAGATAACTTTATTAATTTGTATTGGAGAACTTTTTTTTTATAATTAAATGGGGCTTTAGCCCAAAGAAAAGATTACAATCTATCTATTCAAGGGATAAAAATTCTATAAACATTATCACAAAGCAAATTTCTCAACACTTCTAGAGGTTTATCCATTACATATAAACATAACAGTTGATCCAAACTATAAGAAAATAAGTCAGTACATTTGTTCCCTTTCCGATATGTATGAAAAATTTCTGCCCTTGTTCAAGGGAGTAATCCACTATTTAATAAGTCTTCTATGCTTCAAGGATAGATTTTTCTCACCTCTCAAAAATCCACTAATAATTTAGAATTTGATTTCAAAATAGTATGTTTATATCCCATTTGTAAGGCTTGTGATAAATTGTGCACTACACTCCACAATTTAGCTATAGAAAGGGATTATATGCCTTGATTTCGGATGAAACCAACAAACCATGAACGTTTTCTATTTCTCGCAAGACCTCCATAGTTAGCATGTCCTGGATTTTATTTCGAGGCACCATCAATGTTAATTTTGAACCATCCATCGGGAGTAGGAAGCTAATGGATGTCTAGAATTGTTCTTCCAAGAGATTGCTATTGTGAATTCTGTTGAGAGAAAACTTCCCTTAAGGAGGACATTTTTCAAAATAAAGCCATGAGGATTAGTCGGCTTGTGAAATTTAAGATAAAAAAATATGGCGATTTCGCCATATCCAAATCCATCAAATTGAGACCTCAACCAGAAGCCATTCAAAGCTAGTGAATCTCCCCAACTAATTTTTCAGATAAATCTCAATCCACTCTTTCTCATCGACCCTAAAGAACAAGGCCCTATTCATTTAGATATCTTTAATAGTAGAACAGTCTCATAGTGCATGCATAATCCTTTTAGCAAAAAAATTACGTAGAGAACGCATTGTTGAACCCTGACATCATAAGAGCTTCTAATGGCATTGATTGGCAAACCATTAATGTAACAATGTCATATAGGGAATCTGAGTGTCTCCGGGCCTTCCTATGCACATATATATTGCTACAATTACTACTACAAAATTATTGATAGATGTCAACAGATAGACATAGGTTACTATAATCACCGACATCTACCTGAATGTGGTAAATTTTTTGAAATTATACACAAGCTTAATATAGATATCAACGATGACAGATATCTATATTAACGTAGTGGTATTTTCGAAAATAGTGAGAAAATAATATGATATCAGTTTTAAAAATAATCGAGGTTTAAAGTTTGGTTTTGGAAAGGCATGAAAACTTAAGATGTTGATTTTCTTAGTAACCATTATCCAAATGGTAGTTGAAGTGTTTGCCTAGGAAATTAAAAAAAAAATTACACATTGATTTTGAAATTAGTCAATGTACGAGTATATGCCAATCATTGCTTACTTGAAAAATGTTTTAATAGGATGTTAGTTTTAGATTAGTAACCAATGTCCATTATTTCTCTTTTTGCTCATATATTTCTCTCTCATTCCACTTTGAGTTTAGGTTACATATGAGGACAACATGCCTATTCTTGCTGCACATTTACAAATGTTTCGCATCTTATAATTATGAGCATGTCATCCAATCATAGATATCTTCTACAATTAAATATTTAAGAATAGATGATTACTTTGGTTGGATAGGATTCTTATGATCTTATAAGATTAGAAGTAGTTCTAACTATGCTATAGGATGAGTTTGTCATCTTTATATTCCACTTGACATTCTAGTGCAAAAGGTGGATTGTTGATGCCTGCAGAATGGCATGGAGCACTTCATGTTGAGAAAGAAGATTAACTTTCTTCAACATACAAGTCTTTGCAATAAGGATTTTAATTTTAGGTCTTGGATTTATTCAAATGCACAATGGCAATGTTATAAATGTGTATTGATGATCAAGGATAGTTTTTATATAGTTTTATTATGTGGAATACATATAAATGTAATAATTTGAAAAAAAATAAAATGTTAAAATAAATTTGCCAAGTAAAAGTTTATGCATTGGTGAAGTACTTGACTGATGCCTTATGATATGATAATTGCCATATTTTTTAGATATTATCAAATTAAAGATGTTGACTTCCTATTAATAACTAATATTTAAGGATCCTTACTACTTATAAATATTGCTTTCTATACACATATAGGGATATCAAGAAAATTTAAAAAAAAAGGATTGTAATTTGGAAATAAGTTATAGTGAGAACTCTCATGTCTATTCTTACATTGGAAGGGTATTCGATGCAAGAATCAATATAAATATTTTTTTAATATAAAATAATTTCAAGCTAAGATAACTCACTTTTTATTTTCATTTATATAATGTCTTTTTTATTTTTTTTTATTTTCTAATAGTTTACCGCTACCTATACCCTCCAATTCAGAAGTTATCTATGTTAGTTTGTATCAAGAAATTACAAAGATAGGTCACAAATTGATAATAAATTGTAGTAAGAAAAAGTAATATGACTATTTTTACATTAATAAATTTGTATTCATTGCACGAATAATGATGTTATTTTTTTTCATTACAATTTATTACTAGTTTGCAACCATCTACACTCTCAAACTCAGAAGCTTTCAAGTAATATGAAAGAATTATGAGTTAAAGATAACTACTTTTTCTTTTAATTTATGTAAGGATGCCATGTATATTTATCGTAAATGAAAAGTCTATTATTCATTATAATAGTTTTTTCCTTTGTTTACGTCAATGTACTAATATATAAATAAATAAAATGATTGAATATTTTTCGTAACAGATTGTCATAATTCTTATTTGTTTTATTTACATTCATTTTATTGCTATTTACATTTGTTTAATTTTATAAAAAAATTTAATGCTACCAATTTTAATTAGTATAAGTTGAGTTAAAAATAAAATAGAATAATTGATAAAATGATGTTAAAGTTCTTATGAGATATAAATTTAATTTATAAAATTGTTATCGGTATATATATGTAATAGATATAAATTATGTTTTGGATTTTGATTTGATACACTTGTACACACACGTGTGTGTGTGTGTATGTGTGTGTGTGTGATGTATATGTAAATTGTTATTTTAGTTATTATCTAATGTATATGATATGTATTTAGCGATTTTAGAATGATTTTAAAAAAGTTTTAGGATTTTTTCAAAATGGATATGGAAAAAGTTGCATAAGCAAAAGAAAAAAAATATTTTTTTAATAAAAGACATTCATTTATTATGACAATAGTTCTTATATAGTAATTGGTATAAAACATTACTTAATAGGATGATATTGTTGTATTGAAGATGATAATATTTTTTCAAAATTGACATTTAATATAAATGTAAGAATTTTTTTTTTTACTTTAATGTTTGTTTTTACAATTTAGTTTCTAATTATTTTTATTTTATTACCTATCATTTTTATGTAACTTTTATATATTTGCACTTATCTCATTCATTTTCTTTGACATTCTATCATATTATCTATTATTTATTTATATGAAAATGTGTAATATCATACACTAATTTTCTTTTTTTCTTTTTTATAAATTCTCATTTTATTTACAAGTGTTGTACTTAAAAGGCTATTCTAGGGAGTGCAAACCTCACATATTAAGTTACAAGTATTAAGACAAATTTAACGAAGCATTCATCTCCTATTAGAATATTATATACAACCTTTTACTATTTTTAGTATTTTATTGTTAAATTTACTCATTAAAATTATTTGAATTGAAATTTTTTACAGTCATAAGAGATGTTAGCTTTTATATTTGGTTAAGAATATAAGGGAAATAGAAAAGATAAAGGAGGAAGGTATAGAAGGTAGGCTTAGGGTTTGGGATTAGGAAGTGAAGAATTGGGAAATAAGATTTGGTTTTGGGATAAGGGAGTGAGGAATTGGGAAATGAGGTTTAGGAGGATAGGTGGGGTTGATGGGATGTAACATGTTAGTTATAAAAATAAAATTAATGTGATATTATTGAAATTAAACATCGATTGCTTGAAAACAAATGACACTTAATAGTATTTCTCATGATTATAGAAGAATAAACATTAGTTGTTTTTGATAAAAAGCTAATGTAATTGTTGTATTTTATGATAGTCATATAATTGATGTTAAAAATAGATATATAATGATGTTTGAGCAAACATTGCTCAATTACTAATATGTAATCCTTTAAACACCTAATGTCAATAAGTTATTTTGTAATAGTGAATATCTTAGTAGGAGTTCTTAAATGAGGACATGGACTAAAATTAGTAAATTAAATGCTAAGCTTTTCATTCTTACTGTATTGCCTATACAAAAAGTCCAAACCCAATTGCTCATTTGGTAAAGGAATAATAACGATTTAAGTAACAATATTTAGAGGTAACCATTGATGTAGAACATAAAGATCCCAATGATCATCCATGATAGCAAACTATTTAACATTGTACTATAATATAGATGAAAAGATAGGTTGTATAGCTTTTTCTAAAATTTGTAAGCCTTTCAACTAATAAGTAGTTCAAAATGGAACCAACCTTCCATTATTTAATAGAGATGTAAACCCCTCCGACACCTTATGCTAAATTTTAGCTAAAACTTTATAGAGGTAAAAGTAAAAATTTCTCATTATAACCTGAACTAACTAGTCACAATTTCTCTTATATTTTCCTTTCATCATAGAAACCCCAAAAATACTTTCACTAATCATAAGCTTCCGATCTAACTTCATTAAACAAGCACAATTTATCTTGTGAAGATTTCTAAAGCCTGATAATCCTATCATATTTTTTAGCAAATAAAAAACATCCAAAGAAATAGTACATAGTTTTCTTTCATTAAAATCATAGCCCCAAATAGAAGAGCTCTAGTGCCTTTTAATCTTAGTTAATGTTATATTTAGCATAACTAGTATTATATTTGGAATAGTAGTGGATTACATTGAATAAATGGGAATGGCTTTTATCACAAATTTAGCTAGCACTACTTTTCCAGCCATAGATAAACATGTCATTTTCTAGCTAGCAAGCTTGCCCTTGACTTTTTTTCTCTAAATGAGAATATGTATGTTGGGTAACCCTTTTAAGAAGAAAGGGCACCTTTAAGTATAAACCTAAATTAATAACAAAAAAAAATCCATAACTATTTAAAATATCTTACCTTACCTCTTGCTTGACATTTTATAAGGAAAAAATTATTGGTTTTGGCCTAATTCACATGCTAACTTGAAATCATCGAGACACAATCTAGACATGACATAACTATCTAAATCTAATTTACAATGGCCTTCCTAAATAACAATAAGTCATCAGAAAACATAATATAGGAAATACCTGGCCTACTTCTACTCATGTTCAAAGAAATCCTTTATTTTCTATCCATTACATCACTAATGATATAAGATAATTTGTCCATATACTAGACAAAGAGATAGAGTGATAAGGGGTCTACTTATTTAAGTCCCTTTATGGGCAAGAAGTGCTATATTGTACTTCTATTGTAGAGAATATTAAAAGATATGGATATCAGACATCTTATAATTAAATCAATTATGCCTGTCTCCATTTGAATTTGCTTTAGAATTCCTTTTATGAAACTCTAATTCAAATGGTTATAAGCTTTCTCCGGATCAAATTTAATGGCAAAGAAATCAAATTTACTTTTCATCTTTTTTATTGAGTGAAACATTTCCTAAGCAATGACAATATTATCCTATTCCTGAAATAAAACTTGTTTGGAGAGGAGAGATTAAATAATGGAGAGAATTCTTAAGTCTTTGAACACTAATCTTTATGACACATTTGTATACTACCTCATATAAAGAAATAAGTCAAAATTGGTTAATAAACTTAGGTTTATCTATTTTAAGGATAAGACAAATCAAAGTTTGATTTACATCTTTGAGATCCCTCCCTTAGAATACCTTATTAACAAAAACTTAACACTATATGCTTAACAATATCCTAATTTTTATGGTAGAACATAGCTTGAAAACTATTGTCATCTATTACCTCTAATAAAGTGTGTAGCTTTCCTAACTTCCTCAAAAGTGACCCTTCTTGACAAAATTAGATTTTAAGCTTTAGGGAAATGAGGACAAGATGTTACTATAGAAGCAAGTAACTAATTTTCAAGTTCCTCATGAAAAATATTTTAATAAAAAATCACAAATTAGCTTTTTAAGGTATATTCTATCCTCCACCCAATTTCCTTTGTGATCACAAAGCATTCAAATTCTATTTTGGTTATGTTTTATAATTGCTTTAGTATGGTAATATCTAGTATTTTTATCATCTTGATTCATCTAAGTTGATCTTGACTTTTGATGGTAGAGAATTTTTTCTAGAAAAAGAGTTTAAGAAAGCTACTTTTGAAAATGGTATTCTAGGTGTCAAAGAAAAAGATTGGTCCTCCTTTCCTAGGATCTTTGTATCCTAACTATTCTAAATGAAGAAATTATCTTCCTTTTTTCTTAATATAACCAAATATATTTTTATTCCACTCCTTTAGAATTGGAACTAAAGATAGTAAATCATCCATAATATTAAGACTTACTTTCCACACATCTGCAAAGAATTAATGGAAATTTTCATATGTTAGTTGCGTTGCTTCAAATCTTAAAGATGACAATCACTATATCTCATGAGCCCATGTAGATTAAGCGATATGGGAAAGTGATCTAAGAATACCTAGCAGGGAGAATTATAATATGTGCTTTATTAAATTTAAGCCTTCATTCTACAAAATATAGAACCATATCCAATTTTTGAAATACTAATGATAATTAAAGAGTTCTAGACCCTTTCAAGTGAATCTTCCTCTCTACATTTTGGCTTTTAAGGGTTACAATTATTAATTCTTTTATTAAATGTATTAGCTTTATACCAATTAAAGAGGTCTCTCTTTCTTCTCACTTAGATTTTAAACATCATTAAAATCTCCTAATACCATCTCTAGTGTTGTCATATTGCAACTTATATTTTAAAACTTTTCCCATAATAACAATTTCATCTCTAGCCCTGGATTCACATAAATAATAGTTATAAACTAATTATCACCTACACTTGGCCTCATTTTCAAATGAATATGTTGAAAATTAATATAGATAATATCCAATAATACTATAGAACTCTTCCAAGCAACCTAGATGCCACTAGAATAGCCATCTGCCTTAAACACATCCTAATTATCAAAACCTAAAGCTTTAAAAATAGCACTAGCATTATGGCTCTCAACCCTAGTTTCCACGAAAGCCAAAACTTCTATATTATTAGCCTCTAAAAGAGTATTCACCTAGTTGATAAAACATTTATCTTTAACCCTTAATAATTCCAAACTAATATTTCTTAATCATGATGAAATAATGAGAAAGAGAATATGATAAATGAATAATGCAAGATCCATCACATTATATCTATTTTTGGCTCTAACATTGCTACTATTTGGATTTAACCCAAACTTGTCATCCAGTGGTCTTATAACAATTTGGTTACTATCTAGAGGATCCTCATCCATGTAGACATGATTGGTCAAAGGAACCCAGTTGCTTATGAAAGGAATATCTATGGAATTCAAGTGAGAGTCGCCAAAATCCTTACATAACAAAGTTTCTGAAACATGTGAGAGTTAAGACAAATCCTTTATTGTCTCATGAATAGTTTATTATTAAGCCCCCCTGTTCCATACCTACTGTATCATGAAGAAAAGTCCATTAAGTAGTCTCATACTTGAAAAAGAAGAGAAACTGAATAATAATTTTTTATGTATTCTGTACAATCAGGGTTTTACAATATATAGATCTTTGTTTATGACTAATTACTTAAAAGAATCTATATTTTAAGTAATAAATCTGTCCTAATAAAGGAAATCAAATCTGTACAGAATAAAAAAGGAAAAATACAATCAAATCAAAGCAAATCCTAATACAATCAAATCAGATCCAATCCTAATCAAATCTCCTATCAAACTTAATAATTCTATACAAAATAATTATCAAAGATTCCAACACTCCCCATCAAGCTGGTGAATGGATATCTATTATTCCCAACTTGCTTGTAAGATCTTGAAATTTCTTTGTAGAAGTCCTTTGGTTAAAACATCTGCAAGCTAATGTTCAGAGGGGATATAAGCTGTGTTGATTAGCTCATTATCTAATTTTTCCTTGATAAAATGCCGATCTATCTCTATATGTTTAGTTCTGTCATGTTGAACCAGATCATAAGCAATGCTAATGGCTGATTTGTTGTCACATAACAATTTCATAGGGACTTCATACTTTATTCTAAAATTATCTAGTATAATCTTCATTCATAGCAACTCATAAATTTCTTGAGCCATAGCTCGAAATTCAGCTTCTACACTTGACCTTGCAACTACATTCTGCTTCTTACTCCTCCATGTTACAAGGTTTTCACCTAGAAACATATAGTAGCCAGATGTAGACCTCCTATCTATGACTGATCCAACATAATCAGCAACTATATAGACACTGATTGATAAACTTCCACCTTTTGGAATAAAACTCCTCTTCCGGATGTGGTTTTAAGGTAGTGCAGAATTCTGTTTACTGCTTGCAAGTGTTGCTCCTTTGGATCATGCATGAATTGACTAACAACACTGACATCATATCTTATATTTGGTCTAGTATGTGCCAAGTAAATCAATTTTCTAACTAACTTTTAATACTAAGTTTGATCAACTTTGGGACTTCTCTCATTACTTCCTATTCTATGATTTTGTTTAATTAGTACACTACTAGGTTTACATCCCAGTTTTTTAATTTCTTTAAGGAGATTAAGAACATATTTTCTTTGGAAAATAAAGATACCTTATTTAGAGTAAACAACTTCAATTCCAAGGAAGTACTTTAATCTTCTAAGATCTTTCATTTCAAATAGGGTTGCTAATTTCCCTTTTAGGAATCATTTTTCAACAATATCATCACTTGATATGATTATGTCATCTATATACACAAGTAGAATTGTGGTCTTTCTTGTTTGACAGTGTTTGAAGAAGAGAGTATGATCACCTTGGCTCTATTTGTATCCCATGGAGATAATTGCCTTTATAAATTTTTCAAATCAAGCACGAGGAGATTGCTTTAACCCATATAGGGCCTTTTTTAATCTACACACCTTATTTTCTCCACTAGTGTAGTCATATGCGGGTGGAATTTCCATATAAGCTTCTTCTTCCAAGTCTCCATCAAGGAATGCATTTTTAACATCAAGCTAGTATAATTCCCATCCATAGTAAGTAGTAAGGGAGAGCATTATCCTGATAGTATTCATTTTTACTACAGGAGCAAATGTTTCCTCATAGTCAATCCCATAAGTTTGGGTGTATCCTTTGCCAACCAGCCTTGCCTTGAATCTTTCTAGTGTTCCATTAGACCTATGTTTCAAGGTATATATGCATCTACACCCCATTAGTCTTTTATCTCTTGGTCTCTCAATAATTTCCTATATTCCATTCTTCTCCAATGCACTCATCTCCTCATTCATAGCTTGAATCCAATTTTTATCCTTTAAAGCTTCTTGTACTGATGTTGGAAATTTGATAGAGTCAATGGCTGAAATGAAACTCTGATGCTGTGAGGAAAGGTTTTTAGAAGAAATAACTTAGGATATAAGATACTTGGTATATGATCTTTTTCCTTTTCTCAAAGTAATTAGTAAGTAATCTTGGTTAGGGTCACTATTATTTAGAGAAGTATTTAATTCAGAAGTGTAAGTGTTTAAAGTTTCATCAATTACCTTAAGAGCAGGCGGTTGGAGTTGCTATTTCTTTCTCTGTCTTTGGTAAATCAATGTTGGTGGACCAGCTTTGTCCTTTGTTGGTTCAGAAGTTGCTAATTCCTGTATATTAGATGACAGTAAAGGAAATGTAGGGGATTCAAGAAAAAGAAATTCATTTTTTAAAATTCTTTCCTTTTGAGGACCAAAAAAGGATTCAGATTCATGGAAGGTGTCCATAGAAACAAAAAAATGGTGACTTGGAGGATGATAACATTTATAACCTTTCTTGTCAAAAGCATACCCTATAAAGATACATTTAATTGCATGAGGATCAAGTTTGCCATGATGTTGTTTGTGTATATGAACAAAGGCAATACAACCAAATATGCGAAATTGTAAACTTCTCATTATAGGGATAAAGGGATAAAAGGTTGTCATATGCTGTATAAGACTAACACCACCTAAAATACGAGAAGGTAACCTATTTATCAAATAGGCAGCAGTTAAAACTGCTTACCCCCAATAGGATTTAGGAATAGATGTTTGGAACAGGAGAGCTCTAGTGATCTCAAGCAAATGCAATTTTTTCTCTCAGCAACCCCAATTTGTTGGGAAGTATCTACACATGTAAGTTCTTGAACAATACCATTTTCTTTGATAAATTTTGAAAAATTTTGATTGACATACTCCCTTTCATTATTTGAACGTAAACGTTTAATTGATTTTTCAAATTGAGTCTGAATCATGTGGTAAAACTGGACAAATAATTGAAAAACTTCAGATTTATCTTTCATGAGAAATAGCCATGTTACTCAGGTATAGTCATCAATAAATGAAACAAATCATTTAGTGTTAGAAATATTAGAAATAGGTACTGGTCCCTATACATCAAAATGAATTAGATTAAAAGGTTCAATACTTTTATAATAACTAGGAGAAAAAGTGGCACGATGATTTTTTGCAAACTCACAAACATCATACTGAAATGATTCTATAGATTTATTTAAAAACAAAGATGGAAATAAAGACTTAAGTACAACAAAAAGAGGATGCCCAAGATGCCTATACTGAAGCCAAAATTGGGAATCAATGAACTCGAACTGACTCTTATGACAGGAATGTAACAACTTCTGACTAGTGCTATTGTTATTTTTAGTATTTTGGAGATAATACAGCCCTCCTTGTTCTTTAGCAACTCCAATCATCTTCCCCATGGCAAGGTGCCTAAAAAACACAGTGAGAATGAAAGAAAGTTACTGCACAATTTAGGTCTTTAGTCAGTTTATGAATGGAAATAAGGTTATTAAAAAGATTAGGGACATAAAGCACATTATTTAAGTGTAAGGAAGGCTGAAGTGTAATGTTTCCACTTCCAGCAATGAAGGTATGAGATCCATCAGCTACAGTTATGTGATGTTTACTAAAAGAAGGGTAATAAGATAAAAACTAAGAGACATGGGAGGTCATATGGTTAGTCACACTAGAGTCAATAATCCATTAATTTTGAGATTCAATAGTAGAAGCATTAAAAGATAAAGAACTAGGATGTATACCAGTCATTGCAAGAGCACATTTTGTAGAAGGCTTACTAAGTGAATCAATGAATGCTCGTAGTTGCTCTAATTTAATTTTACTAAGAACAGGAACCTTTTCTTCTATTGGTAATGCAATGCTAGTTGAATCAGAAGTTGCCTAATTGGCTTGGCCATGTTGAATACCTTTGAATCCACTAGAACGATTGAGCACTTTGTCCTTTCCGTGGAGTTTGAAGCAATTCTCCTTGGCATGCCTAGATTTTTCATAATAGGAATACCAATGACTTTCTCTGTTATACTTGGAGGGTTCTTGTTTGGAGAGCTTCCCAATTGCCAAGGCTGATCTATCAATAATTTTTTCATCCTAGCATAACTGCTCGGCGACTTTCCTTTGCACGAATAGTGTAAAACACTTCAGAAATTGAAGGTAATTTCTCCTTTCCTAAAATTTGGACTCGAATAGGGTCATACTCAAGATTTAATCCTGAGAGAAATTCAAATATGTGATCTCTTTCAATGAAATTGGCCAAGGTTACAGTATCCTTACTACACTCTAACTTTAAGTTCTGGTACTGATCTAACTCAATCCATAACCCATTGAGGATCCCATAGTATTCTGTGACTAAGAGTGACTCTTGTTTAGTGGTAAATATGTTTGTTTTCAATTCATAACATGTAGCAATATCTTACTTCATGGAGAAGGTCTAATGAAGGTTGTTCCAAATTTCTCAGGCAGAAAGAAGGAACATGCAGTTCCTGCTGATTTCAGGAACCATGGAGTTCCAAAACCAATTCATGATTAGAAAATTCTCATCATCACATGATTCAAAGTGTGAGTCACCCTTTTTAGGTGTAGTGCCTTCAATGTGATTTAGCTTCCGATGTCCTTTAAGGGTGGTACGGATAATCTGGGCCCATTGTAGGTAATTCTTCCCATTAAGATGATAGGTGGGATGCAAAACAGGAAGATCATTAGGATTTAGAGGTGTCACAGAATTGGGTTGAGTGATTGAACTAGATGGAGAACAAAAAGTCTCATTCCCTGTCATGGCTATGTTTGAAAGCTGATTGATAGAAAAATTGCAATGAAAGCGATTGCGGAAAAGGAATGTAAAGAAACTAGAAGTTTCTTGCGGAAGCCAGAGTCTCCCTGGATCAGGAGCTCTGATACCAACTTGAAAAAGAAGAGAAATTGAATAATAATTCTATATGCATTCTGTACAATCAGGGTTTTACATATATAAATCTTTGTTTATGACTAATTACCTAAAAGAATCTATATTTTAAGTAATAAATTTGTCTTAACAGAGGAAATTAAATCTGTACAGAATAAAAAAAGAAAAATACAATCAAAGCAGAGCAAATCCTAATACAATCAAATTAGATCAAATCCTAATCAAATCTCCTATCAAATCTTAATAATTCTATACAGAATAATTATCAAAGATTCCAACACTCATTCTTACTTGATTTCTTTGTGGGCTAACCATCCTAAAAATTGATAGGATTTCTATTTTCAATACCATGATCTTGGCTCTCCTAGTTGTTCCTACAACTTATTTTATTTAGTTTTTGCTTGTTGGAATGACCATATTCAATAAGTCTACTTCTAATTGTATCATTATTCTCTTAAATTACTGTATGATTTGGGTCTTACTTATCATTACTTATGTCATAAAAAATATCATTATTTAGCACAACAAAACAAGATCCTTTATTATCTTGCACAATCGTCTAATGATTAATTTCTAATTGCCTAACTAAAGGATCTACTCTTTTATGAGCTATTTTATTGCATTGAGCTAACATCCATCCACCATATCTCATCTTATTCCCTTGTTCTATCATAATTTCTTTCTGCATGTTTTCCACTTGGTGCTCTTCATTGTTATTTGTAATATAGTTTTGAAAACTAGATTAGGCTAACGGGTTGAATCGATGAATTGTCAAGTAAGTCTATCTAGTTAGAGTCTTTAAATTAGAAATGTATGTCAACTAGTGGAAACT
The DNA here is from genome assembly GCA_020226215.1 of Sindora glabra. Lineage (NCBI taxonomy): Eukaryota > Viridiplantae > Streptophyta > Magnoliopsida > Fabales > Fabaceae > Sindora > Sindora glabra. The sequence goes on from CM035225.1 coordinate 94,971,013, forward strand.
AGCTAGAATTAGTGTGAACCAACTAAAATTGGTTTAAATTAGTTAAAATTAGTGGACCAAACCAATTTTTTTATTTTTTTAAAAATAAATTTTTTATAATTTTACAATAGTTGAAGATAACATCTTTGCAATCTTATATCAATTGAATTTGTATTTTTAATTATTTCTAACATTAATTATTATTATATCACTTGTATTTTATTACTTTAAATATATATTATTAGTTTATACATATAATTTATATTTTCAAAGTTAAAATAGATTTAACCAATGAATCAATGAATTAGTGTTCTATTTGATTATATCAGTGGTTTAGTTATAGTTTGTAACCTATTCTTTCTCCAAGTAAGTGCAAGATTTTGTATAATGGCCACACTTCCCACAATTAAGATAAATGGTATGAAGACTCTCTTTGTCTAATATATGTCTTCCTATGAAAAGAAAATTTCAACAAAAGTTCTTTTTTTGATTAGATCCAGCTCCACACAATTTCAAGCATATTTCCCCAAGCCTGATTTGTAATAATTGCATCAATCTTAAAAGTTTTGTCCACACTATTGACCAAAAAATTCAATATTCTTTTTATTAAAGAAACAAATTGGTAGGTCTAGTATACAAATCCATATAATAACTTTATTATTACTTCATCTGAATCAAAGTTTGAATCCCAGGAGCATATTATCAAATAATGATCGAAGAGAATTCAAGGTCCTCTTGTCAAAGCAATCTCTCATAGTCCATAACAACATTAAACTTCACTAAGTGAAAGTTATCCAATAGGTCTGTGATCTCTAGAATGCCTCCATGAGCCCATAATTGATTCAATTTAAATTTCAGCATATGATAATCAATCTTTCTTCCTAATAGCTTGATAATTAGGATATTTCTCTATAGTCTATTTAACCTTTCTTCCTTCTTTTGAGAGATAATGAATGTAGGACAACGACGATCTCTATTCAATACCTTCTCCAATTGAAAACCACTATAAATATCTTCTTCATCTATCTCTTTGTTGGTAAGCCTCTTTCCAACCTCCCTATAAATCATAAAATCATCCTTCCCAACCAAAGTATCCTTGTATGATTTACTTTTTCCCTTCTTGGTAGTGACAACATCATGCAAAAGTCCTCATCATAAGTCACAGGGCCACACGTCCCCTCCCTTGAGAAAGACATTTCTCTTTATTTGATTTTTTCCCCAATCTATTATAGAATGTCAATTTCTTCTGCTATTAATGATGCTAATAAAGGTTTAGGATCCTCCATACCTAAAACCTTAGCAAACTTATTTTACATTTTTAAATTATAATTGTATCAGATGATTTTTATGAATTACTTAGGTATGTTTGTTTGTTTGTTTTTATTGAATATGATAAATTTTATTAATTTTTTTAATGTATGAAATCATAGTAGTGAGGAAAATCATTTTTCATTTTAGGTATAACATAATGTAATACTCTTTTAGTGAATAAAAAAATACCTCTTCACTCTATAAGTATAAACCAACATAATCTATCTATTTCTACAATGGATACTTAATTATGAGTGATGGATTACATGGACTCATTGTTGGTGAAATAATAAGCAAGCTTTTGTTTGATTATAAAATCTGAGCCGCATCAATAACACTGTCCTTGAAAATTATTCCGCCTGCACAGATATTCTCTCAGGATAGAACAGATTCTTCCCATAATAGAATAGGGGCACAGAATAGCAAGAAAAATTAGTCAACCTAAGCAGCGATAAGAATAGTATAATAATCATAAAAAATTTCTTTCGCTTTTCACATTAGGCCATTTAAAAGAGGCAAAGCAAAAGTTCAACATTGGAGAGTAAAAGCAATTTATAGGTAATTAATGGTATTGATGTGGTTGTTTGAAAGTAAAAGCTTTTTATGAGAAATTAATTGTATTAATGGTATTAATTGTATTGATATGGCTGTTATAAAATCTCTAACGCAAATAATTTAAAATTCAAAATTAAATTTTTAACCTTTCTAGGTAGCTTTTTTTCCATTTAACAAATTTTATATAAAAATAATGGTCCTTTTGAAATACTCTTCTTTTTAATTCTACTTTCAACAATCCCCCACATATTTCAAAAGGTAAAAAGAAAAGAAAGAACATCTGGGTTACGAGCATGGATGTAAATGTTTTAGAATCTGGTGTCTTTTAGACTATGAACCAGACCTAGACTAATAAAACTTAACACACAAAGCTATCAATGAAGCTTATTTCTTCTATGAACTAACAACTCTTATTGTATGTTAAAGGTCTTATTAATCAATTTATACCCTTACAATTTCCTATTGTTTACACTGTTTGCACTTTAATCGGCCATGTGCGTGCCTGGTTTTCATGAATGCTTTAGAGATTTTACCACAATCTTATAGGAGCGGCCCCACTCCACACTCATATAGGTGATTTCATCAAGTGTATCTGCATTTAATATACCACCTCATAAGGACTATGAAATCATCAAGAGTTTTGTGCTCATCCTCTCAATGAATGCATACTAGCACTTTTTCTCATACCATAGGAAGGGACTAGAGTTAAGTGCTAGCAGAACTAACAGTGACTTGTTATTACCCATATAAACCTTCTTCATGGGATCTCCAATCACAAAAGTTAGGTTACCATCATTGTTAATTTCGAACTGGCTTAAGTCCCATTCCCCTCGATGTTTTAAAAAATAATTTTCTACCTAAGGGTTTAGTTAGGGGATTTGCCAAATTTACTTCTGACCTCACAAAATTAATTGATATAATATCATCTTTCAGTAGCTGCTTAACAACATCATGTCTTAATCGAATATGTTTACTTTTCCCATTGAAAGTTTTATTCTTTGCAATAGCTATTGCCGCTTGGCAATTACAATGTATAGATACTGATGGTGTGGGTTTTACCCCTAAAGGAATATTTGCTAAGAAGTTTTTCAACCACTCAGCCTCGTTGCCAACCAACTCCAGAGCTATAAACTCTAACTCCATAGTGGATTTAGCTATAATAGTTTATCTAGCTGACTTCTAGGTTACTACACCACCATCAAGAGTAAATATATACCCGCTAGTGGATTTTGTCTCGTCTAAATCTGATATCCAGTTAGCATCACTGTACCCTTCAAGTACAACGGGAAATCCACTATACAAGATACCATAGTCCATGGTACCTTTCAAGTATCTCATTAGTCTAACAAATGCAAACCAATGATCACTATTTGGACAGTGTGTGTATCTGCCCAATTTGCACACAGCGTATGCTATATCAGGTCGGGTGAAGTTCATTAAATGCAACAGACTTCCAATAATCTGTGCATATTCAGATTGAGCTACAGGTTCACTTTTGTTTTTCATTAATTGAGTGTTAGCATTATAAGGATTACTTATAGGTTTATCATCAAAATGATTAAACTTTTTAAGAATTTTTTCAATATAATGTTCTTATGATAGCAATATGCTATCACCTTTCTTTATAATCTTAACACCTAAAATCATACTCGCCTCACCCATGTCTTTCATATCAAATTTAGAAGCAAGAAATTATTTTGTTTCAAGCACAACATTCATACTTGTTCCAAAAATGAACAAGTCATTTACATATAAACAAATAATAACACATTCATTATTCACAACTTTTGTATAGACACATCTATCAACTTCAACAGCTGAAAACCCATCTTTTATCAAAACTTTGTCAAATTTCTCATTCCATTGTTTAGGAGCTTATTTCAAGCCATATAAAGACTTAATAAGCTTACAAACTTTATTTTGTTGACCAAGAATATTATAACCTTCTGGTTGCACTATATAAATTTCTTCTTTTAAATCACCATTTAAAAATGCAGTTTTAACATCCATTTGATGAATATAAAGTTTGTAAATAGAGGCTAAAGCAATCAAGACTCGAATAGAAGAAATTCTAGCAATAAGTGAAAATGTATCAAAATAATCAACATTTTATTTTTATGTGAATCCGTTAGCCACTATCCTTGCTTTATATTTATTAACAATCCCATCAGGATTGCATTTCCTTTTGAAAATCCATTTATAACTAATAGGTTTTATTCCTAGAGGTAAATCAACTAAGATCCAAGCATTATTTTTAATGATAGAATCAATCTTAGATTTAATTGCTTCTTTCCAAAATAATGCATCAAGTGATGTGATTGCTTCAAAATAAGTTAATAGTTCATCTTGTACCATGTAAGTATAAAAATCATTTCCAAAGGATACTTCTTTTCTTTGTCTTTTACTTCTCCTTAAGCCTTCAAATAAGTTTTCAATATGATTTTGTTCAAATGAATAAGAAGCATTTTTCTGTTGTTTGAGAAATATTTTTAATTTTTAGAGGAAAAATATGTTCAAAGAATTCAGCATCCTTTGTTTCTACTATAGTATTATGATCAAGTACATTACTTTGCAAAACAAGAAATCTATAGGCAACACTATGCTCAGCATAACTAAGAAACATACAATCAGAAGTTTTAGAACTAATTTTCCTTTTTTTAGGCTCAAGCAATATAACTTTTGCAAGATAACCCCACACTTTTAAATAATTTAAATTTGGAGCATAACCTTTCCATAATTCATATGGTGTCTTTCCAGTTTTCTTATGAGGAATTCTATTTTGAAGGTAATAAGCTGACAGTAAAGGTTCTCCCCAAAGATTATCCGGAGCAGATGAGCTAATTAATATGGCATTCATCATTTCTTTTAATGTTTTATTTTTCTTTTCTACTACTCCATTAGATTTAGGAGAATATGGTAGGGTTATTTCATGAATTATTCCTTCTTTTTCACAAAAATCATTAAATAAGGTATAGTCCCCTCCTCTATCTGATCTAACTCTTTTAATTCTTTTATTTAATTAATTTTCTACTTCAACCTTATATAAAATGAATATATTAAAAGCTTCATCTTTATTCCTAAGTAAATACACTTTGGTGTATCTCGAAAAATCATTAATAAAGGTTATATAATATTTTTTTCCTCCTCTAATCATAGTCTATTTTAAATCATCTAAATTAGTATGAATTAAATTAAGTAATTTGGTTTCTCTTTGTACAAAATAGTGAGATTTTTTAGTTAATTTAGATTCTACGCAAATTTCACATTTATTTAAACATGTTTGCATTTTTTTAAGATAAGATATACTAATATGTCCTAATTTAGCATGCCACATATCAAAAGATTCAACCAAGTAAGTAGAAGATGATGCATTCTTATTAAATTCAGAAACATTAAGTACAAACAGTCCTTGATTACAATAACCTTTGCCCACAAAAATATTGTTTCTTGTCATTATAATCTTATCAGAGTCAAATGACACTTTAACCTTAGCTTTTCCCAATAAAGCCATAGAAATCAAATTTGCTCTTATGTTGTGTACATGAAGGACATCCTTCAAAGTTAAGGTCTTGCTAGATGTGATTGTGAGAAAAATATTTCCTTTTCCAAGAACTTTTGCAGTTCTAGAATCACCAAGATAAACACATTTTTCTCCATCCCCCACAGAAGTGTAGGAGGTAAACATTTTTGTATTTGCACATATGTGTCTAATAGCCCCAGAGTCTACCACCCATTCTTTCACATTGGCCACAAGAAGAGCTTGCGAAACAACCATTGCAATAATATCATCTCCTTGAACCAAGTTTGTGTTTGGATTAAAAGGATTGTTGTTTCTGACTCTTTTCCTGCATTGTGCAGCATGATGACCTGACTTTCTATAAACATAACAAATTCCTTTCTTTTTGAACTTGGGGTTAGTAGCTTTAGGCTTGTAATCAAACTTTTTATTATCATACCTTTTTTTGTTAGGCTTTGTCTCCACTAAATTTGCCTTTGAAGTCATCTGTTTAGCTTCGGTGGATTGAAGTTGCTTCCTGCTTGTATCCTCAATGATTATGTGGGTAATGAGATTCAATAAAGACAATTGCTTGTGCTTATGCTTGAGTTATTGTTTATATTCTTTCTAAGATTCTGGAAGTTTCTTAATGAGTATACCTGCAACAAATTCATCAGGCAAATTGATCTTTTCTGTTCGGAGGTTCTCCAACAGCTTATGATACTCATTGATCTAGAATTTAATATCTTTGTCGTCCGTCATCTCCCATCAGTAGTAATTTCCTATCACAAACTTTTGTTTTCCAGTATCCTCAGCAGTGTATTTCACAAGCAAAGATTCCCAAATTTCGCTGGCCTCCTTGTGTGTACAATAAACATCGAAGAGATCATTAGATAATGTGCTAAGAATTGTATGCCTACATACCTTGTTAGCATAACTCCAAGCATCCAATTGAGCTTTATCTGCTATCGATAATGGTTTCCAATCAGAGAGGGCACCAGCGACACCATACATGTCCAGCGTGAAAAATACATGCTCCTGCCATCTTCGAAAATTCTATCCTTCAAAGGGCTCAATTTTTGAAAAATCAGGAAAGGGCTTGATGGTTGGTACAGACTGAACAAAAAGAGGAACATTAGCGTTGAAGTCACTGGCAGTAGCATTAGCATTGGAAAAATCAACAATCGGAGCAGGAATAGAAGAAGCAAGATCCATAATTCTTAAAATTATTGGCGGAATAATAGGCAAGCTTCTGTTTGATTATAAAATCTGAGCCGCATCAATAATGTTGTCCTTGAGAATTATTCCGCCTGCACGGATATCCTCCTAGGATAGAACAAATTCTTCCCGTAATAGAATAGGGGCACAAAACAACAAGAAAAATTAGTCAACCTAAGCAGCGATAAGAATAGTATAATAATCATAAAAAATTTCTTTCCTTTTTCACATTAGGCTATTTAAAAAAGGCAAAGCAAAAATTCAACGTTGGAGAGTAAAAGCAATTTATGGAGAGTAAAAATAATTTATAGATAATTAATGATATTGATGTGGTTGTTAAAAAGTAAAAGCTTTTTATGAGAAATTAATTGTATTAATGATATTAATTGTATTGATATGACTATTATAAAATCTCCAACGAAAATAATTTAAAATTCAAAATTAAATTTTCAACCTTTCCAAGTAACTTTTTTTCCACTTAACAAACTTTATATAAAAACAATGGTCCTTTTGAAATACTTTTCTTTTTAATTCTATTTTCAACACTCATTCTATTAGAGATAGTGGATTATTTGGTCAAGTATGGACTATCGAATCAAAGTAAAGTTAGGGTAGGATGGTTGGATTGAATAATAAACAATTCAAGATTATCATTGTGAAATGTTATTACATCGAGCACAACATAATTCTCAACTTAGTATGAAAACTTTAAATTTATATCAATATACTAGAAAAGTATACAGAGAAACTGATATTTAAAGTTTATTGAGATTGTAGTTAAAATAATATAATTGTATCATGGTAAATTGGTTTGTCATTAATAAGAAAATCAATGACTTATGATTTTATAAATAACAATAAATGAAAAAAAATAATTTTTAAATTTGTGATTATCCACTTCTTTGATTTTCTTATTATTAGCTTTGATAATGTATTTTACCTTCTAAAGTTCATCTTACATTTTAGAAGAGCCAAATCCATTGGGTTAATGAGATAAAGGAAATTCACGTAATAACATTACCTATAATCCTATCAAGACCGATACATCCTTTTTATTAGGCATAACCACATAAAAAATTCTAGATTTGTGACAATCCCATACATGAAAGATGGACAATCAAGTATCATATCACATAAAAACTATTTTAGATTCACCTTCTTTAAGAACTTAGAGCGGAGATAGAACGTAGAAGCTGGAAAGTATTGTTTGTTTAATAACAACTAATCGGTAGCGAGACATACAAAATGAATGTCAAATCTTTATAGACTAGGTCAATATCAGTAGACAACTACGTGGTGAAACCTTAAAAGACAAAGGAAACTTTGGAAACTTGGGGATCATGATGGTATGTTATTACGTTTCCAGCTATCTTTGTAAACTCACGTTATCTTTTAATCAATATATTTTGATAGTATATTGATATAAATTTAAAATTTTTATACTAAGTTTAGGCTCATATTGTGCATCGTGCGGTAGTCTTTCACAACTATAGTTTGGATCGTTTATTATTTAATCCAGCCGTCCTACTCTGACCTTATCTTGGATTGGCAGTCATCAAATAATCCATTTTCGCCAACAAAATAAGTTGGTGTAATTCATCACTCATAGTTAAGTACTTATTGTGGAAATAGACATATCATATTGGTTCATACTTTTAAGGTGAGGAGGTGCTTCTTATCCTCTATAATGGTATGATATTATGTTATACAACCGTATTTCTTACATCCAATATTGGATAAGTAAGATATTTTTCATCTTAATATTTATAAATAATATTATTTCAATAGAACATCTTTTTCATTATAACAAATCGACACTTAGTTTTTAAAACTATAACAGTCTCTAGATTTTCTACACTTCTTTTCTTTCCCGGTTGGACAGCAGCTAGAAGAAAAAAGTGTTTGAATAATTGAATTCAAATCCGAATCAAACACATTAAGCTCAATCAATCCTCGTAAGTGTTGGTGATTATCAGAGGGGATGTACACAGTAGATAACTGAGATCAATAACAACAACATCACACATCAATACATCATTAAAATAATAACAGAAATTTAACATGTTCTGATCTTTTTCTTTTTTTTTTTATTTGCATGCAAGGTACTTCTACACTTTTTTGTCACGAATATGGGATTAATGCTTATTTAGAATGAGAACAGTAAAGGATAAATTCCTTTCCAAAAATATGTAGTTGAGAATCAAACTTAAAATTTTTTTACCAAACTTAAAACATCTTGAGACTTAATTCAATCTGCTATAAACCAATAAATTGTTGGTTTTTTAACAAATTTTATGATTCAATCTTTTTTATATAATGGTGCATTAATGCATAAAAACTTAATATAATATAATTTTGTGAGTTTATAGTGCATGTTTTAAATCCATATTTTTTAGAAAAAAAAACTCGTTAAAATTAATTCTAAAGAAAAGTAAGAATAAGCTTTAGGTTTAGTCATCTTGTGGGAAGATAACTTTTTAAGAAAAACGCCTCATTTGTTTGCTATAGGGAATACCCTTTATAATTACCAAAACTGGTAAAGCTCTTTTATAATATTTACATTCTTGTAATCAATAAAATAATACTATTATAATAATAACAAAAAAAAATAACAGCCGCTTTAAAGCGGTAAATATTATTTTAGCTAAATTACACTCATCATAAAATTTAACTTAATTACATCTACACTCCTCCCATTTTTAGAAATATATATATTTACTTCCTTTATTTTTTATAAGTATAGAAGGTAAATGTATATTTAAAATAAAGAAGAGATTAGTATATATTTTTAAAATTATAAAAATATGAATACCATTATGTCAAATTTCAAGAGAAATAAATGTTATTTTCATCACATAACTCCACACATAACATTAAAGAAATTAAATAGCACGTTTTTTGTTATCTTCTCCTTACTTCTTATAATGAACTTTAAATAGAAGCAAACACGTTTTTCCTTCTTGCAATCAATTTTCAATCCACTTAATCTTCTTTTTGTTGATTTTTAACCTTACTTTATGTATTCTTCTAATATTTTAATACATTATTTATACATTTTTTCCGATCATTTCACATAGAAATAACTTCTCGCTGCACATACAAGGAAAGTATATTCTTTCAAGAATAATTTATAATCCCCCCTCAAATATAAAATAGATTAATTCTCAAAAAGTTCTAAAGATAATCTTACTAGATATAACAAGTTGCACCTTCAGCCTCCCCAAATCTTGAAAATCATGCCTGCGTATCATTGCGTGGATATACTGCACATAAAATGGCCCGTACAATTGTTCGCAAGCAGTCTCAAATATTCTTTCCTCAAAACGACAACCTTATAAAGACAAAACCTACAAAATTGCATTGATTTCGGATAGAGCACACCTTATTTATTGTTCCGTGGAATTTAATTTTTCTTAATTTAATTTATGAAAAATATTTTTTATTACTTTTATCCTTATAAAATACTTTTTTAATTCTTTTTTAAGTGTTGTTTTGAAAAAAATTTATTCCTATTTATTTATCATTTTAGAAAATTAAGATTACATTTATTATTTTTTCTCTAATATTAACCCTACTATTTAAATAAATATTCAATAACTTCATTTACAAGTTGACTTTTAATAAATAATATATTAATAAATTATAAATAACTTTTCTTAAAATTAAAGTTATCTATTACCTTCTTTAATTTTTATATATTAATCTTAAATGAAACTTAAAAAAATGGAAGAATTATTAGATTATCTAATTTCACTTTTTAAGAAATAAAATTTAATAAATTAATTTCTATACAGGCATTAATCAGATAATGAAATCAAAATAATTAATATTTGATAGAAATAAATTTAATAAAAAATATTTATAAAAATAAAATTAAGAAAAAATAAATTCCACAGCTAAACAAGTAGGAGATTATTCTTTCTAATACGGTTCTCTTGCTTGCTGATCACATCTAGTTTGGCAATATAAAACTGTAAGGCTTGTGGGCATGGTTGAAGAAGGATGACAATTGAATTGATGGAGTGTCCAGCGAGGGACCATGCCAATTGCTCATTTATCTCTACAACAAGCCGCTTGCGTCAATATCGTGCTGATATGATATCCTCTTTGGTCCCCACCATAGAAGTAGGATCCCGTGCGCTGTCATAACAATGTGTTTGTACGACACCATGCGTCAATCACGTTTTTATGAAAAAAAAAAATGATTTTGCCACATGCTTATGATAAATTCAATTAACGGGTAAAATTCACTTAAAATTAATTTACTTTTTTGGTGTACAAAATGTTTAATTCATATGATATTTAATATTTTTTTTAAATTTTGTACTTTCATTCATATACAGGATTTAATTCATGATCTTTATGTGTATATATTTAGTTATTTAATCAATTAACTGTTATAAAAAAAATTGTTATTTTTATAATTTTTATAATAATAAAAGTAGTTAAACTAATAAATTTATATACATATAAAAATTAGAAATCGAATTTCAAACATAACAAAAATATAAAATTTTTAAAAAATATTAAATGTCATATAAACTATACCTCTCCATAATATATAAATATTTCTTAATTAACACATTTTATATTTTGCAGCATATGAGGGTAAATTACTACATATATTGTTATATCACTATTATAGAATCATTAATTGGCATTGAATGTTTAGTAAATTACACATCAATTTTTTACTAATACTTGACTCATGTCCTATCGAGCATTATTATATATTCATTATCATGACGTTAGACATATAATTGATGTAAAAAATGATTATCACATCAATTTTTTTATTAAAATATGACTTTTTTAAATATTTTATTTTTTATATATATGTTAAAAATTGATATAAAATGTTTGCTTAATTTTTTTTAACTTTAGTTTTTGACTTTCCTCCTAGGATATTTATGATTAAATTAAATAAATTTAGCATCCTAGTAAAAATGTGTATTTTCAAGTAAAAATTTTGAAAAAGGCTACAACTTGGTGCTTGATTATTTGTTTGGGGCAAATCTTATGATAATTTCATGTAACTTTTCAAGAATTTTTTACTTGTAAAAGCCAAAAGCATTTTACATTTCTCAAAATCATGAAAAATAGTTATTTTCATGAACTTTATTTTTCACTTTTTCTCCATTTATAACAATCATTTGGCTAGTTTCAATATTCATTATAATATTTTATCAAACACATAATAAGTAATTAACACTCAGATATAACTTAGAAGTTATATGAAGAAAAAAAAGTAAAAATTTTATAAAAAAACATGTGCAAAAAATAAAAAAAAATAAAAGTTAAAGATTTGAGAAACAAAAGCAATAAAGATACTTTTCATGGTTTGAATCAGTGGCTTGAAATGTAATTATTGTTTAGCTTGTTTTGATTTTCACTGTAATATTTTATCAAATATATAATAAGTATTCAACATTTAGATACAATCTTAAAAGTTATAAATAATCTTAGTATATCTTAGAAGTTATACTAAGGAAATATAAATAAAAATCTCTTAAAAAATATGTGCAAAAAAATTAAAAAAGGTAAAGATTTGATAAATAGATGCAAGGAAGATACCTTTTATAGTTTGAAGTAATGGCATGGAATATTAAAGCATTTGCTTCATACTCGATATTAACTAAAAGGGTGTCTATCATTCACTGATATATGGTAGAAGATGAAAGAGACATCTAAAATTTTGTAAAAGGAGTTAAGCAAAGATAGAGATTAAACTTGAAAACAAATAAGAAGAGATGGTGAGAGTGGTAATGAGAAAAAAAAATAAGATATGTTTTATTTATAGTACAAAAATATCACTGCTATTAGAGTTTTTATCAAACTTTTACGATATGTTTCTACGTTGATTAATTGTAAAATTAAAGTTTTAAGTTTTCTCATTTTTCCAACAACATTCAAATGCCATAAATTTTAATATTGATTAAGTAAAAAATTAATATTTAAATTTCTTAATAATTTAAAAAATGACACCATATTCAAGTAAATATCAATTAATTCTAAAATTAATGTCTTAAATTTTCTTATTTTTTCAATAACTTTTAAAAATCATACATTATGATGTCATTTACGTAAAAAATTAATATCTTAAATTTTCTAATAATTTCAAAAATGACATTGCATCCAAATAGACATTGATTAATTCTAAAATCAATGTCTTAAATATCATAAATTATGACATTGGTTGAATAAAAAACTGACGTCTTAAGTTTTACAATAATTTCAAAAATATTAATACATCCAAATAGACATAATTTAATTTTAAAATTAAATTCTTAAATTTTCTTATTTTCTGAATAACCTTCAAATGTTATACATTACAATGTCGATAAAGTAAAAAAAATTTATCTTAAATTTTCTTATAATTTCAAAAATTCCACCACATTTAAATAGATGCCAGTTATTTCCAAAATTAGATTCTTAAATTTCCTTATTTTCCTAGTAATATTTAAATATCATATATTATAATGTCAATTAAATACAAAATCGTCACCTCAAATATCTCAAAAATTTTAAAAATGTCATCACATTAAAATAAATATAGGTTGTATTTACTAATTATCATTTTATTAATTATAATAATTTAAAAAATGTCACTATGTCAATATAAATATCAATTTGCCTTTTATCAATGTCTATCCACTAACGTAGAATAAAAATTCTACAATAGTGTATCAATGATATTTTTTTAGGTAAATTACACAAAATCCTTATGGAATTTTCTTGATGCATGATTTATCCTTTATAGTATTAAAATACATTACTTACCCTTATATACTTGTTCAATAGTGTATATAACAATCCTTCATTAATTTTATATTAAATATTTAAATAGAATGAACATATGATTTTCACATATTTCAGTTTCCTCTAATATTAAAAGAAATCAATGCTAATGTTAAAAAAGTCTCAACTTTCTTTCTCATCCCTATAATATTGAAAAATAAAAATTATGATTCATAAACTAGCTAAATAAACATAAACTCTATTTTCACTCCTTTGTCATCTTTAATAAAATAAGTATTAATAGAACTGCCTCATTTAAAGCATTTTTTATTCAAAAAGAAACTTTCTTGTTCATCTTTAACAACTTCTTCACAAATTACATCTCCATGGCCAAATTGTTATTTAATGATCATTAGCAATCTATAGCAATATAATTGAAAGAATTATTATATTATAGAACATCTTATGAAAGTAATTCCTTGATGTTTATACATAAGATTTCTTGAACCATATTATATGATCAACATATATATGATTTCTCCACAATAAAAGATATAATCCATTTTCCTCCATTATTTTGGACAAAGTCTTTCAATTTTTGCTCAATTTTATGTTTAAAACAATAGATATCTGCTTTCATAACCAACTCACATTTCTTATGAGTCAAGACAAATTCACAATAAAGAAAATTTAAATCATAATATCATAAAATGGAAATTAAATCAAGATGTTGAAGGATAAGAAATTCAATGAACTTCACTTTTATTAAATCCAAAAGGAAATAATTTAGAGATTAAAATTTTTGCATCAATAAAGAAAGAAAATTTAAAATGACAATTAAAATTATGAATAAATTAGAGATAAATTGTAAGATTTTTTTAAAATTAATATCAATTATTTTAATATCAAGGAAAAGTTAAATTACGTAGAAATTATATGTTGATTTTGTCAAAATATCAAACAAAGAATTAACAGAAGAAGGTAAGGTGTATCATTACATATATATAAGAAAGTTAATAGCACATTTTAATATTATAAAGAGTAAATCATACAATAGAAGAAATATCAGAGAGTTATGTATAAGGATAGTTCTTTCATATTCAGACTAAAAGCCTAGGTATCAATACTTTTATTGACAAGCCAATAAATAAATGACACCTATTTATATATGAAAGAGGTTTTCAGGTAATTCATTTATTTATAAACCTTACAATTTGAGACTTAAATTTATTTGAATTTTACTTTTGCTCCAAATTTTTCTATAAACTTATCAGTTTATAAAAATAAGTTGGGTTAAAATATTTTTTCCTATATAGATTGAAAGATTTGGGTCAAATTTTATTTTACATATATATGAAAATTTTCAAGAAAAAATTAAATTTCAATATAAATTTCAAAAAGAAAATAAAAATTGAAAAGTTTCATTGTAATCTCAGGATTACTTTAATGACGAATAACCTTCATAGAACTCTAAACTTCCATCTATTTGAATTATCACCTTTAAATTTTTAAATATATGCACAAATGCAATAATATATTTGATTAGTTATTCGTATACATTAATGATCTAGTCTCATTAACAATCAAAAGAGTAAGAGAAAATACATGACTTAAGCTTTCTTTTAAATTTATTATTTATTTCTTTTAATAAAATGTGGACTTGATTAACTTCTAAATATTTTGTATCTAAATCTCAAATATTTAGGGTATTTCAATTTAAATTTAAGGATTATATATTGAGAGTTAAGATTTGTATAATATATATATCAAATTTAATTTTTGAAACAATGTTTTGGAAATTAGTGTTTATATATATATATATATATATATATATATATATATATATATATATAATTTTATATGTTAGATTTTAAGGATAGTGTGCAAGATTATGATTTTAGTTTTTTTCTTAAGAATAAATTTTTAAAAATGGATAAATCTTTAGAGCCACAATGGTGATATATACATGCATTTCGCTTCCAGGCTGTGAGAGTAACCGCCTTTGTTCTTATATATATATATATATATTAGTTCTATTATTTTTAATAGATACTCAATTACTTTATACATAGAACAAATTTTGATAAATAATAAACTAATAAAATGCTACTCTTTTTTTTGTAAATTGAAATTATCTAACATTCTCCTTCATCTTTTTACATTTTCTGTAAATAAGAAATAAAATAGTTACCTCATTTCCTTCATTCAATTTGTTTTATGGTAACCTCTAATTAAAACTCTTGGAACTACGAGACCTTAACAAAATTTTCTTGTGAGATTTTAATATTACAGTTCATCGAGGTTTTAAAATTGAGGAAAAATTTCTTCTTAGTTTTTTTATGAAAAAAAGATTATCATATCATAAAAAAATTTTCATTAAATTTATATGTCTAACGAAACAAAATAATGATATCATATATGTTAGTAAAAAAAAAAAAAACTCTTCTACTGTGAAGTAATGGATAGTTTTTTTTTTTAATGTAAAGAATTTAATGGACATTAACTAAACAAAATATTTTTTATAATTTTAATTTTATGTGATTTATCATTTTGGCCTAATAGAAATAATTTATATACAGATCATATGTATTGATTATTGAATGTATTTTATGACTTAATAAAGTATTATATAAATTACTACTAATTCAATAATATTAGCTTAATATTGATAACCCATTATAAAAGTCCATTTTAAATTATTACTAGATATATAAATAAGTTAAAATATATGGATAGAATAGAAAAAAATACTATGTCATTAATTTTTACAAGTTAACTCCTTTTTTCATTTATCTTTTTTTACCATAGATTTAAATAACATTTTAATCTGGTGATAAATATAAAGATAAATGTCTTAAATATGAATACTCAAACTTCTAATCTAGGTATGTTAGAATTATCTTATGTATAATTTATAAGGATAATATATTGGTATATTAATTGAATATTTGTATTCCTATTTTATTTTTTTTAACTCGAAAAACACAGAAGTTTCGTGTGTTTCGACCTAGGAGAATATTTGTTCCTCGGTTATATCAGGGTCGGAATCATCCATCCCGTCTTTGGGTTGGTAGATTTACTGTAGGTATCGATTAATAACATGTAATCAATTTTGAAGGGTTAGCTCATTGGTTGAGATCCTTGAAGGCCGATAATATTGAGAAAATTATATTTTATTCGTACATGATTTCGTTTTTTATTTAATTTATTTATATTTTTAAATATTCTAATTTATTATTTGTATTTTTAATTATTAACATTTTATCCATTTAAATTTTTTATCCAATTTTTAATAAATTTTTTTATTATAGATGAATTAAGTAAAATCAGGCAAAATCAAATAAATAAAGATTAATTTTTCTATAATTATATAAATTAATATAAAAAAATTTAATACAAATTCAAATATATTAGTTTTATAATATATATAACAATAACATTTGGTTTATAGATCTAAATTAAAATATATGAATAATATGTTTTTTTAGTTCTAATTAAAAATATTAAACATCAATTTATATAAATATGAAAAAAATTTAATTTACTCCTAATGATTTCTATAGAGTTCACTTAATTTACTTATTATGAAATATTCAGTTAAATAGATAGAAAAAAATTTAAATAAATAAAATGCTAACATTAGAAAGCACATATAAATAAATTATAACATTTGAATATACATATGAATAAAGTGAAAATCAACAAAATCATAAATGGTAAAATATGATTTTTGCTAATATATAATTTTAAGCGTGTGCTGACACACATTTTTTGTTTGATTTATGTATGTATACAGTAAATAATTATTTCTTGAAATTTTCCTGTAATTCTTCTTTTTTAACTCTAGATTGACTTGCATTTCATTCCCTTGTAAAAATGAATTAGTTGAAATACGCGCAAATTAATTCAAACATCATTTAAATAATAAAAAGAATGAAAGTCTGCAATCCAAGAGAATGTTGATCTTCTTAATAATTTTTAGTATAATTTTATGAAAGGGAAAGATATTTAAACCTCGTATAAATCCTTGCATAAAAATTATGCTTAATATTTGAGGTGGATTGGACCCGAGTTGAATCGAATTATATATGTTGATTCGAAACTCAATTCTTTTTTAAACAAATTAAAAAATTTTATTTGAATTTGGCTCCATTTAAACACACAAGTCAATCTCTCAAATTTAGGTTCATGTCATTTGTTTTTTTTTTTTTTGGGCAATGAATCACGAAGCAAAATAGCTTTTTGTCATGAATCATCAAATAAGATTGATAAATACTTTGGTGATTAGAATGTGGATTCTCTTCTATCAATAAGTGTTATTCCTAAATCTAAATCTTTGCCTGTTAACAAATAAAGTCCCTCTGGTGACATTATATTTTCTATTGAACCATCACCTTATTAATTAATTCATCTTACTTGTTTTATGAACCTAACTCGTGAAATCAGTTTTGGAGTCCAATAAAGTTTTGATTTAAATTATTTTCAGCTCTACATAAAAAAAAATTATCTCTTCTTTGTAAAATTTAGGGTTATGATTCGGTATTCTTTAAAAAAAAAAAGAGGACATATCAATGTGTATTCATGCAATTTTTAAAAAATTTCAACTTTTCTTAGTTTCTCATTGAAATTCATAATTTTTATATAAAAATAAAAAAAAAGATTCATACAACTTTGAATGATGGATAATTTTTCATGTATTTGTTGTATAAAAAATTTATAAACACTTACAATTATTTTGTAAAATAGTTGTAAGATTTTATATGAAAGTGATAGTTTTTATAGTTTTTAGGAAAAATTACACATTACTTATTTAAATTATATTTTATTTAAAATTTAATAGAAAACTCACATGTATTACATTTAATTCTTACTTTCTCAAATTGATTTAATTTAGCTCATTTGAAATTAAATTACCAAGAAAAAAAAACTCTAAGTCTATTTGAAAATTTATTTTCTACAATTTAATCTAAAATTATTGAATAGAAGGTATCAAATCAAACTTTTTAAGGGCAAAATTAATTCTAAATGGACACTGGATTGAGTCAAAATTAACGGAAGTAACAATCATATGCAATGTATAAGAATTTTTGGTTAAATTTTCAATAAAAATAGTTTAATTAAGTAAAGTGTTAATGATTTTAAGTACAAATAGATAAATTGTAAAATCTAAATTTACATATAAATTAAGTAAAAAAAAAGTAAAATCACAAGTAAGTAAAATATAATATTTCTCTATTTTTATGTTGAATTCCCATAAAAACTCAAAAGCGTCAAGCATTACCCTAGAAGTTAACATTGCTATTGAATTTTTATATGGAATATGGATTTTTTTTATCATTTTTAAAGAGATAAAAATATAATTTTTGATTTTAGAATTTATTAAAATTTATAATTACAAATGAAAAAAATTCTATATTCATCCTTTTTTAAAATTCACTACATACATTTTTCAGAAAATGTACAAATCTATATTCTTTTATATGACATATTTAAAAACTAAAAGAGAAATAAGAAAAAAATATAATGATAGAAGATGAAAAGAAAGAAAAGGAAAAATGATAAATGATTTAAAAAGAACTTCCTTTTCTTTATTCGGATTTTTTTTTTTAAAAAAAATCTTCCAAATTTGAGAAAGACAAAATAGTGATGAATAGTGAATGTTGAAGGGCTGTGAAGTCATGGGACTTTGATCACTTTTCTTCTTAATCGAAATTCTTAGAAAAATAATATGATAATATAAACTTCTATTTCCTTTACTTCTACTCCATTAATCTCCTATTTCCTTTACTTCTACTACATTCTCCTTCATCTAAGTATAATATAAAAATAATTTTTCACACTTTATTTAAACATTTAAAATTCTCCCTAAAATTTTTAGAATAAAAGATCACAATTATACTAATATTAAAAGATGCTAGAATTTCAAAAATATAATTGTAATTCTTTATTTTCAATTGGCGACTAATTTATAGTACATCAATGACTTTAAATCATTAAACTTTATTTAAATTGTACAATACTACGTAAATTAATAGATTCAAACCTTAGGTTTATTGGTGTACCGTAAAAGTATATATCAAAATTTATCCCATTCACTTCTTTGCTAAAACCTTACCATAAAATAAATATAAACTTTCTTTCTTTCTTTCTTTCTTTCTTCCTCTTTCCTTCCTACCTTTTTATCAAGATGTATCATTAATCCAGCAAAGACCCGGAATTCAAAATCAAACAGAAGAAGAACAAGGCGCATGCAGGTCTTGGGTTGTCCTGTTGAATTCCAAGGACCATTAGGTCCACTTGAAGGTCTCTTTCAAGGACCAACCCACTTAGCCAACCCCACTACTAAAAGTGAATAGCAGACAATAACACCTCCACTCACTAAGAAAAAGGACAGTCCGAGAGCTCTATGTACTCTGCAATCAGACATTCATGGTCATGCCGTGGACAAATGGACTCGTTTCAAAACAACTGAATTCATTCATTCAACAAAAGAAGAGAGGCCCATACACGTGGTTAGGTCATCAACCGCACCCACATGCTTTCCTCATACTGCACTGACAGATCTCGTGAGAGACCAGCCCTAAATTATCCTTTCTTCGCATCGCACACATATTTTCTAGATTCTCCAGAACATGCGATTCAAGTTTTTTTTTCTTAAAAGATATATTTTTTATAAAAATATCATTTATTATTATATAAAATATATTTCTTTATATTTGATAGTTAAAAAAATAATATTCAAAATTATGATCATGTAAATTAGTAATTTTCTTTTTAAAAAGAAGAAAAAGAGTTATTTTTCATCAAATTTTTTATCTTTAATATTAAATATATGAGATATTTTTCATTATCTTATTACTTTATAATTATATTTCTATAAAAAATATTTTTTGCCAAAATAAATATAGATCTAGAAGGAAATCTAAAAATAAAATGATTTATATAAATATGTTTTTAATAAATTTTTTATGTAATTACATAATTTTAAAAATTTTAAAAAGGATATGCCTTCCATAGAAAAGAAATAGAAAACTTAACCATTGATGGAATTGGGTTCTAATTTTGCCATTGTTTTTTCTTTTATGTTTATTTCTTTAAAAATACCTTGTAACCCCCACATTATTTTTTCATATTATATTGCTCGCACTTTACGTGTATACTAATATATTAAATAAATCTTTTTTTATTACAATAGCAAAGAAAAGATGGCAAGCGAAATAGAGGCTTTGATAGCGACAGAAAATGACTTGTCAAAGTTAGGATTCATCGGAAGACAAGTTTATTTATAAGAAGAGAGCTTATTTACTTATATAAAAATAAGGGAATTTTATAATATTGCGTACATTGTGGTCATCAAATTCGTGTAACATAACATTCTCTTAAAAATAATAGATGTTTTTTTAACTTCTTGCATATAATAAATAAAATATTTTTTATTATATTAATATTTTATAACTATAAATATAAAGAAGTAAGATTATCTCTCCTAAAATTATTTTTCATGAAAATAAAGCGAAGGTAATTGAATTGAATACAACATAAATTTCTAATTGATGATTGCTAAGTAATAATTAAAGACACCGATCAGTAATAATCATTGAGTCAAAGACTCGATTTAAATTATCTTTTATTTAAAAAAAGATAAAATTCAAATTATCCTTTTCTTAAATATTTTTTAAAATAAAAGAATAGTTAAGTCATTAAACATATATATACACAAAATAGATATCAAATCGTAAATAAAAATATAAAATTTTTAAAAAATATCAAATATTATTTAAATTAAAAACTCTACCAACATTTATGGGTTCCTGTTATGTTGTGCTGTTATCTTTTATAATCATTGAATAACGTTTATAAGTATCTATTAAAATTTGAAATAATATAATAAAATTTAAAATTATTAAATTAAAAATATTTAATTATAATTATTTATTTTTAATAAATATTATTAAATAATTTAAATTTAATAATTTTTAAAACCATTATATCACTTCAAATTTAAAATTTTTTGTACCACTATAAAATCTACCGTATTTATATATAGTGCATGAATCATCCATCACGTCAAGGTTACGCAAAAATGGAAGTTGGAACTAAAGAGGCCTGCAAATCCTCTTCATCATTTGGTTCTGGCCGTCGTCCAATGCTTGTACTTGTGTGTTTCTGCTTAATTCCTTCTCTCTGTGATGCCTCCAGAAATGTCCAAGCTCCATAAAGTAACAGGAGGGAAATGTTGGCCAAGATTGATTAACACACTATATTAATTATCAATTATCGATATAATTGCTGATTGAAAGTAAATTTATTATATCAATAAATGTTTTAAGACCTTTTTTGTAAATAAAATACCTGCAAATTTAATCAACAAATAGAAAGTTTTAAATCATTTCGTAATATTATAATCATAAATATAACATATTTGTCGATTTTGACCCACCCCTCTTCATGTATGGTATTATGGTGTTTGTTTGCAAACAAGTAATTATCATCTCAAAAAATTGAATCATATGTGTTTTCAAATAAAGTGTATTTTTTGAAAGATGTTAAGTTATGTCGTTTTGGATTAAAAAATTGTGATTTTTGGAAATGAAACTATATATTTTTTCAAATTCAAATGAAAACTCAATATCTTTTTAAATTTAAAAATTATGTCTATCGTTGGATGAAACCCTTCAAACTCTATAAATACCTTTAAATTTCAAAACTTTTAATAAAAAGCAGAAATAAAGATGTATAACAGTCAAAACTTCTCTTCTTTTATTCATTTTTAATTTCTCTAAAATACATGCGGTCATTATAAAATTATTCACAGGAAAATATATAAAAAAACTTCCATTTTTTTTTAATTTTTCAAATTTCTATCATATCCTAAAGGGTTAATTTATATATTATTTTTCCTACTACAAGCTTGGTATAAACGGAGATAAATATTTATTTAAGGAAGGTATTTTTCATGCCTAAGAAATTCTGGCCGCTACCCTCAAATTGCCAAATATTATTAATTAATTATGAAGTTGAGCAGAATTCGCACTAAATATTCAAAACTACTAATGAAGATTGGTTCAATATTAAAATTAACTGAACTGTCTAAATATTCTAATAATTTTAGTTAATTTCAGGGCATCTACTTATTTTTATTTTTTATTTTTTGTGATAAGGGCATCTAGTCTTTAACTTAGCAACTTTTTATTGACGCAATTTACCATGCATATAGAGATATGAAAAGGAGGTTTGCCGATGATCTCGTATGGGTTCAAGTTTTACACAGCTAATGTTCAAGTTTCAAATATGCGCATAAGAGATGAGTTATTCAACATCTGTGAACAGTATCTTGAACTCTTGGTTCTAATTAATACGTTAGTTCCTTCAGAAAAAAAGAAGAAAAAAATATGAACTACACAAATACAAAAAATTAAAATTCAACAATAACGATGGAAGCAAAGTTTTCTTCATAGTTCGAATAAGAAGTTTTATACGGTAAATGTTACGTTAAGAAAACATATGATATCGAGACGGATTAAGATATATCCTACGTGAGAAATTGTCCTGTCATTTTTCTGTAAAATACAGCATAAGGAGACTTGGAATTTATAGCAAATTCAATAAATATGCATCCTATTCAAAATAATCCCTTGATAAAGACCGTAACCTACGTCCCACGACCATATATAATATAAGTTTATATTTATATATATCTAATTTGAAGTCTAAAAGGTTGATTTAACTGTTCCATTATGCATGAAATATATACAGCTTTACACTTTGTAACAGCCTCTGGGAGGCGAGCACGGAACAAGTTGTTTGAGATAATGTTGAATATAAATTAATTATTAATAAAAGGACCCCGCATTGTGAAACAGATTGAAAATAATATGAACATTTTGAACTACCCTTCCCTTTTGGGCGCCATATACAAAAAAACCCTCTTATCTAAAATAGGAAACCGAAAACGCCTTATCATAATTAAAAAAAAAATTAGAATTTACAGTAGCGGGGGATAACTTAAGTGAATATGGAATGTAAGTGTTGAGTTTCAACCAAGTCCAAATAATTATTAATTTATAATTTTTTTAATATAAATTATTTTTCTGTTTAGGTTAAGTTTTTATGTTACAATAGAATTGAAATTCTTGCCAAGTACTTATAAATTATAAATATTTTTATTGCCTAAGGATTCACTACAAAAACATGTAAGAATTTTATCATCCATAAAATATTTCAATGTTCATATAATTATAAATTTATAAAGAAGAGTACAAGAATTACATAAATAAAAACAATGAGTTTTTCAAATTACCTGACTCTTCTGCTGCATCCACGAGATCCGATCGAGAAATTTGTAGAAGACGAAGGATGATGTCAATTGATTAGATCACTACCCATACATCATCAGGTGAGTCTCAAAGAGAATTATGAGAATAATAAAACTGCAATTTGATGGGAGATTGCAGCTCAATTTATAAGGAAGTGGGTAGGAATCCAAACCGTAATTATAACTCAACTAGAATTAATTGGCCTATTACAATTAACCAAGAATTAGGGTATATACACACATTTTATAATTATATTACAATATATATATAGTCTAGGTATTATTATTATATTAGTGACATTAAATTATTATTTAATTCAATCATATATTAAAATATGTTAGTCCACAAAATTATTTTACAATTTCTCAATTGGACAATCACATTTTAATACATAATTTTGAATTACAATATGTGGTCACATTTAAACAATGTCATTAATACAATTCATACCATTTCAGGCATAGGTCAAATATGAGATTTCATTAAATACATATTTGATCATCTGATAAGGTTAAAAAAATATACATATATGAAATATCTATTCTAAAGGACGAAACAAAATAAAATGTGTGCATAATCAAAATATACAAAATGATTCGTGCATCTGCCTAAGATGCTTTACAATAATTTGAGATAGAGTCTTAATATCTCCTTATACTACTATAATACAATAAGTGTACTTTACAATATGATAAAATGACAATATTGTAATATCATAAAATCTCGAGATCAACACAATTTAAGTTTCAAAATACACAAATACTCTCACTAACCTAAAACATTAAAAGATCAATAAAGCTTATACCCAATACATGTCTTTTAAATATTCCTATAGTTAGGCTTTTGGTTAATGGGTCTGCAAGCATACAGTCTGTTGAAATATGTTCAATATGAGTAAGATGCTTGCATGTTTTCTCTCTCACAAACTGATATTTCACATCAAAATGCTTTGTGCGAGAAGAACTTTTATTGTTTTGAGAGAAACTAATAGCAATAGTATTGTCCCAATAAATGGTTAAAGGTTTTGAAATGTTTTTAACTAAGCAAAATTCAGAGATAAAGTTCTTTAACCATACAATCTCTCGAGTGGCTTCATAGTAAGCGACATACTTTGCTTTCATAGTGGAGAATACTATTAAAGATTGTTTGACACTTTTCCATGATACTATTCCTCTTGCAAGCATAAAGATATATCCAGATGTTGATTTTTTATCATTTGGACAACCTGCAAAGTCAGAGTCTAAATAACCTGTACAAATCAAATCACTGAACCTTTTATAAGTTAACATATAATTTTTTATACCCTGCAGGTATCTCATAACTTTCTTAGCTGCTATCCAGTATCTTTGACCATGATTACTTAGGTACCTCCCAAGTACATTAATTACAAAAGCAATATTTGGGCATGTACATACCTGGACATACGTCAAGCTTACCAACAGCGAAAGCATATGGGACCATATCCATTTTAGATTTCTCATCATCATTTTGAGGACACTGGGCTTTGAAAAATACTTCACCCTTTTGAATAGGTGTAGTATTATGCGAGCATAAAGTCATGTTAAATCTTTTAAACACTTTATCTATATATGATTTTTGAGAGAAACTAAGCAAATCCCAGGATCTGTCATGATGGATCTCTATGTTAAGCACAAAAGATGCATTTTCAAGATCCTTTATATCAAAATTTTGTGACAATGCCTTTTTTGTCTCGTTTAAAAGATTTACATCATTACTCGCAAGAAGAATGTCATCAACATATAATACAAGGATCATAAAATTGCCCACACTCATCATATAATAGATGCATTGATCCATTGCATTCTCTTTAAATTCAAGAGAGGACGCAATCTCATGAATTTGAGTACTATTGCCTGAATGCTTGTTTCAGGCCATATATTGACTTATTTAACTTATAAACTAAGTGCTCTTTTCCATTCTCTTGAAAATTATCTGGTTATTTCATATAAACTATCTCTAATAATTCACTATTAAGAAAGGCAATCTTTACATTCATATGATGTAGCTTAAGATCAAAATGAGCTACCAAAGCTATTATAACTCGAAACGAATCTTTGGTCAAGATTGGTGACAAGTTCTCCTTATAATCAATTCCTTCCTTTTGCGTGTAACCTTTAACTACTAATCCGACCTTGTATCTTTCAATCTCACCTTTAGCAGTTCGTTTGGTCTTAAAAATTCATTTGTAACCAACTGGTTTACATCCTGCAAATAATTCCACCAAATTTCATACATTATTCTTATGAATTGACTTTATTTCATCCTCCATGGCATGAATCCATTCTAAAGAATTGAAACTTGAAATAGCTTCTAAGAAGCTAATAAGATCAAAATCATCATTTAGATCAAACTCATGTTCTTGAAAATAAACTAGATAATCATTTGTAATTATCTGACGATGAGTTTTCTATGATCTTCTTAGGGGAACTTCCTCAATTATATAATTTGATTCATTCATTAGTTGGATTGGTTCAATCTCAGGTTAATCTGAATCAATTTGCAGCTCTATATGAAATGGTACAACAAAAGGCACTATTAGAGGAATAACACTTTATTTATTAGCCGTTTGGGAGATATTATTTTGTTCTTCTCCTAGAGAGATTTAAGGTGACTTTCTCTCACTATTCAATTCATTCTCAAAGTAAACAGCATGATTTGACTCAAAAACTCTTGATGAATGAGATTAACAATACAACTTTCTTCTTCTTGAACTAATGCAGTAACCAATGAAATACCTACTAATTATTCTTGCTTCAAGTTTTTTAGTATATGGGTTATAAGGTCTAATTTCAGCTTTGTAGCCCTAAAAATGAAAATATTTCAAGCTGAGCTTCTAACCATACATCAGCTTATATAGAGTTTTTGGTAAAGATTTGCTCAAAACTTGATTCAATACATATGTAACTATTCTTAAAGTATCACCTTATAAAAATTCTAATAAAGTAGAATGAGTTAGCATACATCGTACCATTTCCATGAGTGTTTTATTCCTTTGCTTTGCAACTCCATTCTGCTTTGGTGTGCCAGGCATAGTATAACTAACTTCTATTCCACACTTTTGTAAATATCTTGCAAAAGGACCAGGATATCTTCTAGTTTCATCATATCTACCATAAAATTTACCACCTCTATCTAAATGTGTACATTTGATTTGCTTTTCTAGTTTTAATTCAATTGCAGCCTTGAATCTTTTGAAGGCTTTTAATGCTCCAAACTTTTCAGAAAGAAGCTTCACTGATCCAAATCTTGAATAGTCATTGATGAAGATGATAAAATATTTAAAGCTTCCCATTGCATTGGGTAAGATGAGCCCACACACATCAGTATGAATCAATTCTAGAATACTTTCTTTCTTGATCTTCTTCCCTTTTTTAGCTCTAGATGTTAGTTTTCTTTTGATACAATCAACACAGATGCTGAAATCTAATAAGTTAAGTTTAGATAAAACTCCTTCTTTTATTAATCGTTCTATTCTTTCCT
The DNA here is from genome assembly GCA_020226215.1 of Sindora glabra. NCBI lineage: Eukaryota > Viridiplantae > Streptophyta > Magnoliopsida > Fabales > Fabaceae > Sindora > Sindora glabra. The sequence goes on from CM035225.1 coordinate 94,998,127, forward strand.
TGGAGATGCGGCTTAATCTTCTATGTCAAAGCATTGAAGATGTTTTATTTAATCTTAGCCTTTTATTTCCAATAACTATGTTGATGGAATTTTCAAAAGTATTGTCTAAATCAATTTTATATAAACCATTATTTAAAGTACCAATTCCAATAATACAAGAGTCATAATATAACTTAAAATTATTATTTTCAAATAAACATAAGTATCCATTTTGGTCCAAACAAGTTATAGAAATTAAATTCCTTCTCATAGAAGGTACAAAAATAACGTTTTTCAATTATAAAACATAACCAATGGAAAGATATAAAGAAATGACTCCTATATGTTTAACTTGTACTTTGTCTCCATTTCCCTGTTTCAAAGCCATTTCACCCTCACTTGACTTCCTCAGATTTCTCAGCTTCTTTCTTCTTCTTTTCAAGCTATTTCTTGAATTTGAAGCAGTCTGCCCTTTTGTACCCATACTTTTTGCAGAATTTGCAGTTTCCTTTGAATAAGGCTTTCTTAGGCTTATGTTACTACTCCTTCATATCATTTTTCTTCCTTTCATGATTAGATTTTCCCTTATTGTCCTTCTAAAAGGGCCTATTTGCTTGTTCAAAACTTGAACCATGAGAGATAAAATTTGCTACATATATCTTTATTTTCTTTATATCCTCTTCTGCTTAAGTCACTATAGAAATCATTTCATTAGTGGTCCATTCTCCTTTCTAAGTATTGTAAGATGTTTTTAGCACATCAAATTAAGGAGGAAGTGACTCCAAAACTCACCAAATTAAGTAACTATCTCCTAAATTAACATTCATACTCTTCAATCGGCTGTAATAATGCATCAGTTTCATTATATGCTCTCAAATATCACTCACTCCATCATACACAATCTTCTCCAATAAAGACAAATAATGTCCTTTTTTAACTTTATCAAACTTAACATATTTTTAGGCTACTGAATCCAGGAATACTTTTGCCTTTTGACTATCAGGAATACTCTGCCTTATAGTCTTATCCATAGTATATTTTATTACCATTAGACAGACTCTATTGAAATAGGTCCATTTTTCATGTTGTGCTCTTTAAGCAGAAGCTGATTCCTCATTGATTTCTGATTCTTCTTCATGCAAGGTCAGATCAAGATTTAAGACCGCTAGATACAATTTCAAAGATTCCACCCAATTCTCATGATTGGTGCTATTTAAAGTTTTCACAGAGGCAGTTGCATAGGAATAGAAGCTGAGGAAAATTATTAAAATTTATGAAATTAATCATAAATTAACAACATAGCATGTTTGAACAATAATTATGCTTAAATTTTTTTATAATTATGTAATTATTTACAGTATAATGTTATAATACTCAATACCGATAGGGTATAAGTATTATAACATAGTATAAGAACTACATGCTAAATTTCTAAAACCTAACACTGATAGGATATTTAATAATTTTAAAAAATTAATATATAATTCTAACACTCATATTATCACCTACTAACTATATTAATAGAATTATACCGATAGGGTATAATTTTCATTAATATAGTACTCTCTTAATTTTATTTATTTCAAAAATTTAATTATCATAACAGTAATTAATCAACATAATATATATACATTTAATAAAATATTACAAAAATTTTGTGCAATTAACCTATGATAGGTGGTTTTAACTACATAAAATTTAAAAGCTGAACATGAGCAATTATAAATTTTGCATAAATTAAATAATTGATTGCATATTAATGACAAAAATTAATAAAATATGCATACATTATATAAATCATCCACAAAAAATTTTACACAATAGACAATTACACAAAGATTACACAATAAAAATTTCAAGTTGAAATTCAATCAAATTAATACTCAAGAAAATAAAAATATGAAATACATAGAAAACGACAAAATAGATATAAAACAAAAGTCCAAAATACGGAAGGTCAAATGCACTTATATATAATATAATATTATATAAACAAGTTTTAGACGTTAAACACTTCTATATATAATATTATACAAACACCAAAATGCCAAACGTCAGGGCATAACAAGATGCTAAACTTATATATAGAACCACGGACCAATATATATATTGTATACCCAGAACGTTAAACCAAATGATATATATAAATGCAAGACATAAAATGTGCTAGAAAACTTATATGTGTCGACACGTGTGTGTGTGCGCGCGCGTGTGTAATTCATCGCACCAAGCAATATATATTAGCGAATTGCAGACATTCGCACCAAGCAATATATATAAATGGATTTCAAACACCATTATGCCAAATCACACACACACACACACACACACACACATATATATATATATATATATATATATATATATATATATATATATATATATATATATATATATATATATATATATATATATATATATATATCAATTTATAATATATATATGTGATTGTTAATAAAATTAAAACAAATTATAATTAATAAAATTAGGATTTTAGTTTGATATAACCTTCTTTAATACTATATGTAAGAAATATTGAATATTTAACAAGATTTTAATAACTCCGAAATCAAATTTGAAAATTATTGTCCAAATTTAACCTCAAATCAAATAAATAACATTCTGATAAAAAATAAGAAATAGTAAATTTAAAATAATATCGCCATAATTTTTTTTTATCTATTATGGGCAACGCATACAAAGAATTCATATCAAGTAAAAATAAAATATCAAAATATAATTTATGCAATTTAACTTATCAATATGGATTTCTAGTTCTGATACTAATTATAAGAATTTTATCATTCATAAAATATTTCAATGTTCATACAATCATAAATCTATAAAGAAGAATATAAGAATTGCACAAATAAAAATAATATTTTTTTCGAATTACCTGACACTCCGATTACATCCATGATATCAAATCGAGAAATTTGTAGAAGACGAAGCATGATACCAATTGGTTGGATTATTACCCACACATCCTCAAGTGAGTCTCAGAAAGAATTATAAAAATAATAAAATTACAATTTGATGGAAGACTATAGCTCACTTTATAGGAAGGTGAATAGGAATATAAACCCTAACTATAACCTAACTAGGATTAATTAACCTATCACAATTAACCTAGAATAATGATATATACACATACTTTATAATTATATTATAATATATATAGTTTAGGTATTATTATTATATTAATAATATTAAATTATTATTTAATTCAATTATATATTAAAATGTGTTAGTCCACAAAATTATTTTACAAAACACTCATTTTTTATGAAAAATTTTGTTAAAAATTTAAAATTGTAGGTCAAAAATTGAAATTTCCCACAAATTTCCGTTGGATATTGGGCTCCGCCCAGAAAATTTTTTCCACAGAATTTTCGATCAGAAACTTTCTTCCCACCTTTTAGTCATATAATTATTTTTAGAAAATAAATTTTTGATGGAAAAAATAGTGATAGATTAAAAGAATAGTTTTTGTGAAAATAAAACTAAATAAAATTTATAATTAATTAGAACTATAAAAATTTGCTAATATTTAATTAAAAATGAAATTATTAACTAAATAGAAATTTATAATTAACTTAAAAAATAATAAATAGCTATAATTATAAAAATAAATTAAATAATTAATTAAATAAGCTTTTCTACAATAGCTTACTAAAATTAAAAATATCAAGATTAACTAGATAAGTTATGAATAAAATTAAATAAACATATTTAATTAGTATAATAAAACTAATAAATATTTCCAATTATAACTAAACAATCAAAGGAATAAAATTAGATAAATATTGCTAATTAACATAATAATTAAAATTAATAAACCAACAATTGATTGGTTTAGTGGTAACAAACTAAACATCAAAGAATTCGAGCCCTAATAAGGAGTTTTGAATTTAATCCTTGAAAGTACTATTATTAAGAGTGATTTACTATTTATTATATCTACTCTAAACAGGATTAAGCTCATATTTGATAAAAAGGCGTAGAGATAATTAGTTATAAACAAAAAAAAAACTAATAGGCCTTTCCAATATTCAAGTAAAAATTTTTAATATTTAACTAAGTAATATTAAATATACATTTCTTGTTAACTTAATAACACTAATAATCCTTCCCAATTAACTAAATAAAGTAAACAACCAACTAAATGAAATTAAGTTAATATTTTTAATTAACTTATTAATACTAATAAACCATTTTAATTAACTAAATAAATGAAATAATCAACTAAATAAAGCTAAATAAAAATTTCTAATTACTTAAAAATTAAAAGTAATATTTTAAAAAAAATTAACTAAATATTTAAAATTAATTATTCTAATTAAGTAAATAAATTAACTAAGAAATAAACTATTCTGATTCACTAAGCCTTTAAAGTTATTATTTTTAATTAAATAAATAAATTATTCTAACCATATTTCTAATAAAATTAACAAACCTTTATAATAAAGTATGCAATATAAATGAAATTACCTATGAAATCAACTAAACAAAGGCCTCCCTTATTAAATATTAACTAAACAATTAATTAAGTAAAAAATAAATATTTCTACTTAACTAAAGTTGAACATTTGTAAGCAAGTGCAAGAAATAAAATTCTAACTTTTGTTCAAACATGAAGAAAATGAAAAAGAAAAGGCTCCTCAAAGACCTTGTGCCAAAACCACACAAAATACTCAAAAAAATGTTAAAATTAATTCGTACAAGTAGCAAACAAGATATTAAGAACAAACTAATTGGTTCAACAATCAACAAATTTACCTTTAAATTATAGAAATAAAATTCAAAAACTCAAATGAATTTGCAAAAGTGAGAGAGATTTGGTGTCATGTTTAATACTATTTGAACTTTCTAATAGATTTCACTATAAAAAACAATGAGATTCTAAGCATAAAAATTTGTGCTACGTTTTTAGTTTTTTTTTTTAAGTTTTTATGATTTTTTTATCAAAGCTATTAAAAATAGTAAGACTTTTGAATTTGCTCTTTGAAGAATTTTTTATTTATTTTGACAGACTAAATCTATTGAAAATTGTGAGATTTCCAATTGTAGTTTCAAGTATGAGAGAAATAAGATATAAGAATTATGTGGACATAAACATTTGAGAGAAATGTAGAGATGATAATTAAAAAGTTCTAAAATTATGGTAGAGAAACTTAACATGCATTATCTTGTAACTTTTTAAAATATAGTGAATCTTTTTTTATATATATTTTCTCTATTAGAGTTTAAGGGTTTTTCATATTAAATTTGTTTGTATATTATTTTACTATTTTTGCCGATTCAATTACATAGTGCTTGTATGTTTTAAGACAGAGATATTTTTCATAACAGTAAGGAGGCATCAACTTTAGAAAACTACTTTAATGATTTCTGAATTCAGAATCTTCAAATAGGGGGAAATGAAACGCTGAAATGTTGATGATAAATTTTACTTTTAGTTTAGCTTAATTAGATGGTCACAATTGAGGTATTTTAAGGAAAAATTCGTCCCCTAGCCGTGATGATCATGGCTTGATGTGTATGGTAAAAAAATACGAATTAATACTTCCATTTTATTGAAACATTAGAAAGAATATATTTTAATTATAATTTCCAAGGCGACATCTTTGAGACAAGTTTACGATGGTTTCAGAGAAGTCCGTTCAAAAACTGCACTTTTAATTGTGATATTCGATATCCTCTTTTGAGACCTTCTACCATTATTGTCCTAAGATTGAAGGTAAAATTTTAAGTATGCATTTAATTCTTACAATGAAAAATACACATTCAAAATTTTATATCTGATTTTCGCAATTCATCTCAATCCTCTAATTAAAGCCACTTATTCCAGCTTGTATGCATGAATCATACTTAACTTTGATCTTCCAATACTCACAATCAAGATTAAAGGTGAAAAATATTTTTTACAAAAATATAATTGTAAATTATTAAAATGAAAAAAAATATTTTATATATTTTATGCTAAATATAAAAAGTTTGATGAAAAATAATTTCTACTTTTTCAAAGAAAAAATTATTTTCCTCTTTTACTATGATACTAACTATCATTTTTTTAATAATAAGATAAGGAGATAATATATTACTCCTTCATTTGTATAAGAGTATATAAAATTTTTCTACAAAAATATTTTCTTAAAAAATAAAACTAAAAATGGCTTTAGTTACCCTACTAAACCACTTATCCCCACCTACCCATACATATGATCACTACTACAGAATTGATAATTTAGATTAATTGATAGATGTCAATTTACAATAAAACGAATACTTATTTTAACATAGTATTATTTTTTAAATTATATAAAAACTTAAAACAACAAATAAGAATACAATCAATGTCTAAACACAGAAGCTTAGAACATTAATTTTTTACTTAATTATCATCTAAAAGATATTTTAGAAATCTCATTAAAAACTATAGAAGCATAAGATGTCAGTTTTGTTTAATAACTGACATCTATTATTTTTCTATAAGTTTTCTGTAACTCTATTTCCATATGAACTCTTCTAACATCTCACTCTCTAATATACTTTCAAATATAATGAGTTTGATATATAATGTTATTGTTGATCTCTTACTTTATTTTTATTGAGGAAGTGTATAATAAAAGAATCTTAAACTTCGTTTATCTCCCATTGTATACTCTTTTATTTTCAACGAGGCAGAAGTGGAATCGAAAAGCTTGTAAATGGTAGTGCTACTAATCTTTACTCCATTTTCATTAAAAAAGTAAAAAATGGGATAACTTTAACCTTCAATTTTCTCCCATTGTATACTTTCTTATTTCTTATATAGTAAAAATAAAATGAAAAAAATTAGTGAATGATAATTTGATAAGTAGTTCTTTTAAATTCTCATCTCACTTTCATATCCCCGAAATATACAAATTGGAGAAATTTGAGCAATAACATTAGAGTTTGTATCAAGAATGAATATCTTGATATATAGTAATTTTTCTATTATTTTTGTGTATTCATGTAAATATGTAGTTTTTGTCTATTGATGATTTATTACAATTATTTTGTATAAATTTGCAAAGATATTACTTCTCTTTATGCATCTATTTGTACTTTTATTATGAATAAAGTAATGACAATTAAAATTCTTTAAATTTATAGAATTGTTTCTCTTTACTCATTTATATGTTATAATAGACATTTAAATTACATAAATTAACAAAGAGAAGACATATTGAAATAAATATAACATTTTATGTTAAATTGATTCAAAAATAACTTTCTTTCTATATTCGATTGTTTACATAACAGATTTTTGTAATAATTAGAGCAAATATATCAAGATAAATACAATGCTCTATGTTAAATTGGTTTGAAGTTAACTTTTTTTTTTCATATTTGATTTACATAATAGAAACTTCTAATAATCAAAAGGTCTCTACTAAGGAAATATAAAAATGTTGGTTTTGGGATTATTGATGTCTAATATAATGACATTTTCTTAAAATTTGAGCACATCTAAATGAATGTCATATATGAATAAGTTTAAATGAGTAAAACTAAAAACATATAAATGAATGAATTTATGAAGAAATTTAAATGAATAAAATTAAAGAAGTTTAAATGAAAGGAATTAAATATGACTTATAATGAATGAACTTACAACAACAGGTTTTGTGATAATTATCGTGTAAGTCCATTTCAATCATTGTGATAATTCAATAATAAAAAATTATAATGATGGTTTGTTTTAGTGATTATCATGTAAGTCTATTTCAATCATTGTAATAGTTCATCAACAATTTATATTTCATTTTAATACTTAATTAATTTCCTGAGTCATCATAACTATATATGGCTAAATATACAATGTCAATTTTTAATTAATAACCAATGTTTAATTATTTTACTTTCAGTCCATAAATAGGACTTCCTATTAACAATTTATGATTTTTCAAAATAGGTCTCCTTTCATAAAAAAATGAGTTTCTAAGTTTGAGGTGCAAATTTTGGTATTCAACATTATCATAACTATTTGGAAGGTCTTGTATCATGCCTTGAAAGGAGTCCTAAGAGATTCTTAAATTTTGTTAATAGCTCATGTAATATTAAGATTATAATATATACTTTTTATCTTAAAAGCCTTCTTTATTGATGGATTCCAAAAACAAGTGCTTTTGGAAGGTTTTAGAATTTATCAAAATTCCTTCCAAGAAATTGTATGTACAATTTGATCGTAAACATAAAAATTCTACAAAACATTTGGAAGGACTTTAGACAAGAATTCTTCCAAATTTTTTGTACAATGTTTGTGTTTATTATTAAAGAGTGGACAAAGGTCCTTTAATTAAAGGAACTTAGAGAGATTCTAGTTTCTTCTTAATGTTAAATATTACAATCTACACTTTTGATCTTAATCTCAAAAGTTGTCTCTTATAATCATAAGTATCACGTCAAATCACAATTACCTTCTACACTCAAATAAATGATTATGTGCACAAGATATCCATAGTTTAATGCAATTGTTATAATCATAAAATTCAAAGCATTTCTAATTATTTAGCATTTATGGCATATGTTTTCCTCCTATTCATTTTAAAGTACTTGGTTGCTTAGTTTGCTATGAGCCTCTCATGCTTCCTATGTTTTAATATAAAAATTAACATATTGTTTGCTCTATATACTGTATCAAATTTTGATATACATAAAATTGATATACATAAAGCAAGAAACATGTTGGTGTTCACATTGAAACACAGGAACCCTAAAAGATTTATAGCAAATAAAGTAATCTACCACCTCATAATCAATAAATACAAAATTGATGGAATCAAGTAAATAAAAAAATATCAAGCAATATGAAGGAATTACAAATAAAGGATAGCCAATTTTCCTATAATAGTTTTTTTTATTATATATATTCATGTACTGATATAGAAATAAATAAAATGAAAGAATATATCTTCGTAATAGACTGTCTCCTTTCTCATTTGTTTCATTTAAATTCAATTTGTTGCTATTTTGTTTAATTGCATAATAAAAATATCACAATGCAAAAAAGAATTTTAATGTTATTGATTTCATTTAGAATAAGCTATATTTTGGATGCTAGTTTGAAATATATATATGGTGGGTATATAAATTGTAAATTCCAATACATATGATATGTATAATTAAGTTAATTTTATTTTGATATACATGTTTATTGTATTTAGACATTCTAAAATTATTCCAAAAAAGTTTTAGAATTATTCCAAAATTGGTTATGAGAAAAGTTGCCAAAACAAGAAGCAAAGAAATCTATTTTTTTAATAAAAGACATTTATTTATTATGATATCAATTTTTTTATTATGATTGATGTTATACATTAATTAATAAGATAACATCATTATATTAAAGATGTCAGTAATTTTTCCAAACCAATGTATAATATAAATTTTAAACATGGGTTGTTTTATAATAATTGATGTGAAAACTTAAGCCATAGATGCAAATTGAAAATGAAAAGGATAAAACATAATGTGAATTAAAAATAAAAAGAGTAAAGTATGGCATCAATTACAACTGTCATCCTGAAGCTTTTCTAATCTTGAAATGATTCTTTATCCAATGAGATATGTTCTTATTCCAACCTTTAGATGATTCTCTTAAATTTTATATTTTTACTTACTAATTATTTTATAAGATTAAAAGCTTAGTGAATTTGATGCTCAATATATAAGGTTTAACACTCCTTAAAAAAGTATAAAATATAAATGTGAGAGTTTTTCTTCTTATTTTTGTTCTTGAAATTTAGATTCTAGTTTCCTAATCAATCCTATTTTGTTAACTATAATTTTGATATAACTTTTATAGGCTTGCATAAATAAGAAATTTATCTCATTTATATTTTTTGCCATTCTTTTATATTATCTATCATTTATTCATATGAAAATGTGTAATATACCAAATTTTCATAAACACTTATTGTATCTACAAGTATTGTACTCAAAATTTTTTTCTATGAAATGCAATTATCACATATTGAACAATAGGTATCAAAATTAATTTAGCAAAGCACTTGTCTCGTATTGTGGCATTGTATACAACATTTCATAATTTTTAATTTTTTTTATTTAATTTATTTTTTAAAGTTATTTAAATTAAAATTCTTTGAAGTAATGAAAGATGATGACTTTCTATATTTGGCTAGGAATATTGGGAAATTCAAGAGGATGTAAGGGTGAGGATGGAGTAAGGATTTGGGAAGAAAAAGTGAAGAAATGGGGGCTGAGGTTTGGGTTGGTGGGATAGATGGATATACAATATTAGTTATTTAAATAAACTGACATAATATTATGAGTATTAAATCTTGATTTTTAGAAAATAAATAATATTTAATATTATTTCTCAAAAATGATAAAAATATAAATAACATTAATTTTTAAATAAAAATTAATATTATTTTTATATTTTATGATAATTTGTTAATTTACATAAAAATTACATATACTATAATATTCAATTACACATTGATCATTTTTATTTATAATTTTTTAAACATCAAATGTCAATTCACTATTTTATAATAATAGATAGCTAGGAAAAGGGCAATCTCTACATTAAATAAAAATTTTAAAATGATCTCAACTTTATTGTGCATGGTGTTGGAAGACTAGAACATATAGTTTTCTAGTCTTCCAACACCATGCACAATAAAGTTGAGATCATTTTAAAATTTTTATTTAATGTAGAGATTGCCCTTTTCCTAGCTATCTATTATTATAAAATAGTGAATTGACATTTGATGTTTAAAAAATTATAAATAAAAATGATCAATGTGTAATTGAATATTATAGTATATGTAATTTTTATGTAAATTAATAAATTATCATAAAATATAAAAATAATATTAATTTTTATTTAAAAATTAATGTTATTTATATTTTTTTCATTTTTGAGAAATAATATTAAATATTATTTATTTTCTAAAAATCAAGATTTAATACTCATAATATCATGCCAGTTTATTTAAATAACTAATATTGTATATCCATCTATCCCACCAACCCAAACCTCAGCCCCCATTTCTTCGATTTTTCTTCCCAAATCCTTACTCCATCCTCACCCTTACATCCTCTTGAATTTCCCAATATTCCTAGCCAAATATAGAAAGTCATCATCTTTCATTACTTCAAAGAATTTTAATTTAAATAACTTTAAAAAATAAATTAAATAAAAAAAATTAAAAATTATGAAATGTTGTATACAATGCCACAATACGAGACAAGTGCTTTGCTAAATTAATTTTGATACCTATTGTTCAATATGTGATAATTGCATTTCATAGAAAAAAATTTTGAGTACAATACTTGTAGATACAATAAGTGTTTATGAAAATTTGGTATATTACACATTTTCATATGAATAAATGATAGATAATATAAAAGAATGGCAAAAAATATAAATGAGATAAATTTCTTATTTATGCAAGCCTATAAAAGTTATATCAAAATTATAGTTAACAAAATAGGATTGATTAGGAAACTAGAATCTAAATTTCAAGAACAAAAATAAGAAGAAAAACTCTCACATTTATATTTTATACTTTTTTAAGGAGTGTTAAACCTTATATATTGAGCATCAAATTCACTAAGCTTTTAATCTTATAAAATAATTAGTAAGTAAAAATATAAAATTTAAGAGAATCATCTAAAGGTTGGAATAAGAACATATCTCATTGGATAAAGAATCATTTCAAGATTAGAAAAGCTTCAGGATGACAGTTGTAATTGATGCCATACTTTACTCTTTTTATTTTTAATTCACATTATGTTTTATCCTTTTCATTTTCAATTTGCATCTATGGCTTAAGTTTTCACATCAATTATTATAAAACAACCCATGTTTAAAATTTATATTATACATTGGTTTGGAAAAATTACTGACATCTTTAATATAATGATGTTATCTTATTAATTAATGTATAACATCAATCATAATAAAAAAATTGATATCATAATAAATAAATGTCTTTTATTAAAAAAATAGATTTCTTTGCTTCTTGTTTTGGCAACTTTTCTCATAACCAATTCTGGAATAATTCTAAAACTTTTTTGGAATCATTTTAGAATGGCTAAATACAATAAACATGTATATCAAAATAAAATTAACTTAATTATACATATCATATGTATTGGAATTTACAATTTATATACCCACCATATATATATTTCAAACTAGCATCCAAAATATAGCTAAATGAAATCAATAACATTAAAATTCTTTTTTATATTGTGATATTTTTGTTATGCAATTAAACAAAATAGCAACAAATTGAATTTAAATGAAACAAATGAGAAAGGAGATAGTCTATTATGAAGATATATTCTTTCATTTTATTTATTTCTATATCAATATATGAATATATATAAAAAAAAAACTATTATAGGAAAATTGGCTATCCTTTATTTGTAATTCCTTCATATTGCTTGATATTTTTTTATTTACTTGATTCCATCAATTTTGTATTTATTGATTATGAGGTGGTAGATTACTTTATTTGCTATAAATCTTTTAGGGTTCCTGTGTTTCAATGTGAACACCAACATGTTTCTTGCTTTATGTATATCAATTTTATGTATATCAAAATTTGATACAGTATATAGAGCAAACAATATGTTAATTTTTATATTAAAACATAGGAAGCATGAGAGGCTCATAGCAAACTAAGCAACCAAGTACTTTAAAATGAATAGGAGGAAAACATATGCCATAAATGCTAAATAATTAGAAATGCTTTGAATTTTATGATTATAACAATTGCATTAAACTATGGATATCTTGTGCACATAATCATTTATTTGAGTGTAGAAGGTAATTGTGATTTGACGTGATACTTATGATTATAAGAGACAACTTTTGAGATTAAGATCAAAAGTGTAGATTGTAATATTTAACATTAAGAAGAAACTAGAATCTCTCTAAGTTCCTTTAATTAAAGGACCTTTGTCCACTCTTTAATAATAAACACAAACATTGTACAAAAAATTTGGAAGAATTCTTGTCTAAAGTCCTTCCAAATGTTTTGTAGAATTTTTATGTTTACGATCAAATTGTACATACAATTTCTTGGAAGGAATTTTGATAAATTCTAAAACCTTCCAAAAGCACTTGTTTTTGGAATCCATCAATAAAGAAGGCTTTTAAGATAAAAAGTATATATTATAATCTTAATATTACATGAGCTATTAACAAAATTTAAGAATCTCTTAGGACTCCTTTCAAGGCATGATACAAGACCTTCCAAATAGTTATGATAATGTTGAATACCAAAATTTGCACCTCAAACTTAGAAACTCATTTTTTTTATGAAAGGAGACCTATTTTGAAAAATCACAAATTGTTAATAGGAAGTCCTATTTATGGACTGAAAGTAAAATAATTAAACATTAGTTATTAATTAAAAATCGACATTGTATATTTAGCCATATGTATAGTTATGATGACTCAGGAAATTAATTAAGTATTAAAATGAAATATAAATTGTTGATGAACTATTACAATGATTGAAATAGACTTACATGATAATCACTAAAACAAACCATCATTATAATTTTTTATTATTGAATTATCACAATGATTGAAATGGACTTACACGATAATTATCACAAAACCTGTTGTTGTAAGTTCATTCATTATAAGTCATATTTAATTCCTTTCATTTAAACTTCTTTAATTTTATTCATTTAAATTTCTTCATAAATTCATTCATTTATATGTTTTTAGTTTTACTCATTTAAACTTATTCATATATGACATTCATTTAGATGTGCTCAAATTTTAAGAAAATGTCATTATATTAGACATCAATAATCCCAAAACCAACATTTTTATATTTCCTTAGTAGAGACCTTTTGATTATTAGAAGTTTCTATTATGTAAATCAAATATGAAAAAAAAAAGTTAACTTCAAACCAATTTAACATAGAGCATTGTATTTATCTTGATATATTTGCTCTAATTATTACAAAAATCTGTTATGTAAACAATCGAATATAGAAAGAAAGTTATTTTTGAATCAATTTAACATAAAATGTTATATTTATTTCAATATGTCTTCTCTTTGTTAATTTATGTAATTTAAATGTCTATTATAACATATAAATGAGTAAAGAGAAACAATTCTATAAATTTAAAGAATTTTAATTGTCATTACTTTATTCATAATAAAAGTACAAATAGATGCATAAAGAGAAGTAATATCTTTGCAAATTTATACAAAATAATTGTAATAAATCATCAATAGACAAAAACTACATATTTACATGAATACACAAAAATAATAGAAAAATTACTATATATCAAGATATTCATTCTTGATACAAACTCTAATGTTATTGCTCAAATTTCTCCAATTTGTATATTTTGGGGATATGAAAGTGAGATGAGAATTTAAAAGAACTACTTATCAAATTATCATTCACTAATTTTTTTCATTTTATTTTTACTATATAAGAAATAAGAAAGTATACAATGGGAGAAAATTGAAGGTTAAAGTTATCCCATTTTTTACTTTTTTAATGAAAATGGAGTAAAGATTAGTAGCACTACCATTTACAAGCTTTTCGATTCCACTTCTGCCTCGTTGAAAATAAAAGAGTATACAATGGGAGATAAACGAAGTTTAAGATTCTTTTATTATACACTTCCTCAATAAAAATAAAGTAAGAGATCAACAATAACATTATATATCAAACTCATTATATTTGAAAGTATATTAGAGAGTGAGATGTTAGAAGAGTTCATATGGAAATAGAGTTACAGAAAACTTATAGAAAAATAATAGATGTCAGTTATTAAACAAAACTGACATCTTATGCTTCTATAGTTTTTAATGAGATTTCTAAAATATCTTTTAGATGATAATTAAGTAAAAAATTAATGTTCTAAGCTTCTGTGTTTAGACATTGATTGTATTCTTATTTGTTGTTTTAAGTTTTTATATAATTTAAAAAATAATACTATGTTAAAATAAGTATTCGTTTTATTGTAAATTGACATCTATCAATTAATCTAAATTATCAATTCTGTAGTAGTGATCATATGTATGGGTAGGTGGGGATAAGTGGTTTAGTAGGGTAACTAAAGCCATTTTTAGTTTTATTTTTTAAGAAAATATTTTTGTAGAAAAATTTTATATACTCTTATACAAATGAAGGAGTAATATATTATCTCCTTATCTTATTATTAAAAAAATGATAGTTAGTATCATAGTAAAAGAGGAAAATAATTTTTTCTTTGAAAAAGTAGAAATTATTTTTCATCAAACTTTTTATATTTAGCATAAAATATATAAAATATTTTTTTTTCATTTTAATAATTTACAATTATATTTTTGTAAAAAATATTTTTCACCTTTAATCTTGATTGTGAGTATTGGAAGATCAAAGTTAAGTATGATTCATGCATACAAGCTGGAATAAGTGGCTTTAATTAGAGGATTGAGATGAATTGCGAAAATCAGATATAAAATTTTGAATGTGTATTTTTCATTGTAAGAATTAAATGCATACTTAAAATTTTACCTTCAATCTTAGGACAATAATGGTAGAAGGTCTCAAAAGAGGATATCGAATATCACAATTAAAAGTGCAGTTTTTGAACGGACTTCTCTGAAACCATCGTAAACTTGTCTCAAAGATGTCGCCTTGGAAATTATAATTAAAATATATTCTTTCTAATGTTTCAATAAAATGGAAGTATTAATTCGTATTTTTTTACCATACACATCAAGCCATGATCATCACGGCTAGGGGACGAATTTTTCCTTAAAATACCTCAATTGTGACCATCTAATTAAGCTAAACTAAAAGTAAAATTTATCATCAACATTTCAGCGTTTCATTTCCCCCTATTTGAAGATTCTGAATTCAGAAATCATTAAAGTAGTTTTCTAAAGTTGATGCCTCCTTACTGTTATGAAAAATATCTCTGTCTTAAAACATACAAGCACTATGTAATTGAATCGGCAAAAATAGTAAAATAATATACAAACAAATTTAATATGAAAAACCCTTAAACTCTAATAGAGAAAATATATATAAAAAAAGATTCACTATATTTTAAAAAGTTACAAGATAATGCATGTTAAGTTTCTCTACCATAATTTTAGAACTTTTTAATTATCATCTCTACATTTCTCTCAAATGTTTATGTCCACATAATTCTTATATCTTATTTCTCTCATACTTGAAACTACAATTGGAAATCTCACAATTTTCAATAGATTTAGTCTGTCAAAATAAATAAAAAATTCTTCAAAGAGCAAATTCAAAAGTCTTACTATTTTTAATAGCTTTGATAAAAAAATCATAAAAACTTAAAAAAAAAAACTAAAAACGTAGCACAAATTTTTATGCTTAGAATCTCATTGTTTTTTATAGTGAAATCTATTAGAAAGTTCAAATAGTATTAAACATGACACCAAATCTCTCTCACTTTTGCAAATTCATTTGAGTTTTTGAATTTTATTTCTATAATTTAAAGGTAAATTTGTTGATTGTTGAACCAATTAGTTTGTTCTTAATATCTTGTTTGCTACTTGTACGAATTAATTTTAACATTTTTTTGAGTATTTTGTGTGGTTTTGGCACAAGGTCTTTGAGGAGCCTTTTCTTTTTCATTTTCTTCATGTTTGAACAAAAGTTAGAATTTTATTTCTTGCACTTGCTTACAAATGTTCAACTTTAGTTAAGTAGAAATATTTATTTTTTACTTAATTAATTGTTTAGTTAATATTTAATAAGGGAGGCCTTTGTTTAGTTGATTTCATAGGTAATTTCATTTATATTGCATACTTTATTATAAAGGTTTGTTAATTTTATTAGAAATATGGTTAGAATAATTTATTTATTTAATTAAAAATAATAACTTTAAAGGCTTAGTGAATCAGAATAGTTTATTTCTTAGTTAATTTATTTACTTAATTAGAATAATTAATTTTAAATATTTAGTTAATTTTTTTTAAATATTACTTTTAATTTTTAAGTAATTAGAAATTTTTATTTAGCTTTATTTAGTTGATTATTTCATTTATTTAGTTAATTAAAATGGTTTATTAGTATTAATAAGTTAATTAAAAATATTAACTTAATTTCATTT
This sequence comes from Sindora glabra, assembly GCA_020226215.1. Lineage (NCBI taxonomy): Eukaryota > Viridiplantae > Streptophyta > Magnoliopsida > Fabales > Fabaceae > Sindora > Sindora glabra. The sequence continues at coordinate 95,015,228 of CM035225.1, forward strand.
AGTTGGTTGTTTACTTTATTTAGTTAATTGGGAAGGATTATTAGTGTTATTAAGTTAACAAGAAATGTATATTTAATATTACTTAGTTAAATATTAAAAATTTTTACTTGAATATTGGAAAGGCCTATTAGTTTTTTTTTGTTTATAACTAATTATCTCTACCCCTTTTTATCAAATATGAGCTTAATCCTGTTTAGAGTAGATATAATAAATAGTAAATCACTCTTAATAATAGTACTTTCAAGGATTAAATTCAAAACTCCTTATTAGGGCTCGAATTCTTTGATGTTTAGTTTGTTACCACTAAACCAATCAATTGTTGGTTTATTAATTTTAATTATTATGTTAATTAGCAATATTTATCTAATTTTATTCCTTTGATTGTTTAGTTATAATTGGAAATATTTATTAGTTTTATTATACTAATTAAATATGTTTATTTAATTTTATTCATAACTTATCTAGTTAATCTTGATATTTTTAATTTTAGTAAGCTATTGTAGAAAAGCTTATTTAATTAATTATTTAATTTATTTTTATAATTATAGCTATTTATTATTTTTTTAAGTTAATTATAAATTTCTATTTAGTTAATAATTTCATTTTTAATTAAATATTAGCAAATTTTTATAGTTCTAATTAATTATAAATTTTATTTAGTTTTATTTCACAAAAACTATTCTTTTAATCTATCACTATTTTTTCCATCAAAAATTTATTTTCTAAAAATAATTATATGACTAAAAAGTGGGAAGAAAGTTTCTGATCGAAAATTCTGTGGAAAAAATTTTCTGGGCGGAGCCCAATATCCAACGGAAATTTGTGGGAAATTTCAATTTTTGACCTACAATTTTAAATTTTTAACAAAATTTTTCATAAAAAATGAGTGTTTTATAAAATAATTTTATGGACTAACACATTTTAATATATAATTGAATTAAATAATAATTCAATATTATTAATATAATAATAATACCTAAACTATATATATTATAATATAATTATAAAATATGTGTATATATCATTATTCTAGGTTAATTGTGATGGATTAATTAATCCTAATTAGATTATAGTTAGGGTTTGTATTCCTATCCACCTTCCTATAAAGTGAGCTATAGTCTTCCATCAAATTGTAATTTTATTATTTTTATAATTCTTTCTGAGACTCACTTGAGGATGTGTGGGTAATAATCCAACCAATTGGTATCATGCTTCGTCTTCTACAAATTTCTCGATTTGATATCATGGATGTAATCGGAGTGTCAGGTAATTCGAAAAAAATATTATTTTTATTTGTGCAATTCTTATATTCTTCTTATAGATTTATGATTGTATGAACATTGAAATATTTATGAATGATAAAATTCTTATAATTAGTATCAGAACTAGAAATCCATATTGATAAGTTAAATTGCATAAATTATATTTTGATATTTTATTTTTACTTGATATGAATTCTTTGTATGCGTTGCCCATAATAGATAAAAAAAAATTATGGCGATATTATTTTAAATTTACTATTTCTTATTTTTTATCAGAATGTTATTTATTTGATTTGAGGTTAAATTGGACAATAATTTTCAAATTTGATTTCGGAGTTATTAAAATCTTGTTAAATATTCAATATTTCTTACATATAGTATTAAAGAAGGTTATATCAAACTAAATCCTAATTTTATTAATTATAATTTGTTTTAATTTTATTAACAATCACATATATATATTATAAATTGATATATATATATATATATATATATATATATATATATATATATATATATATATATATATATATATATATATATATATATATATATATGTGTGTGTGTGTGTGTGTGTGTGTGATTTGGCATAATGGTGTTTGAAATCCATTTATATATATTGCTTGGTGCGAATGTCTGCAATTCGCTAATATATATTGCTTGGTGCGATGAATTACACACGCGCGCGCACACACACACGTGTCGACACATATAAGTTTTCTAGCACATTTTATGTCTTGCATTTATATATATCATTTGGTTTAACGTTCTGGGTATACAATATATATATTGGTCCGTGGTTCTATATATAAGTTTAGCATCTTGTTATGCCCTGACGTTTGGCATTTTGGTGTTTGTATAATATTATATATAGAAGTGTTTAACGTCTAAAACTTGTTTATATAATATTATATTATATATAAGTGCATTTGACCTTCCGTATTTTGGACTTTTGTTTTATATCTATTTTGTCGTTTTCTATGTATTTCATATTTTATTTCTTGAGTATTAATTTGATTGAATTTCAACTTGAAATTTTTATTGTGTAATCTTTGTGTAATTGTCTATTGTGTAAAATTTTTTGTGGATGATTTATATAATGTATGCATATTTTATTAATTTTTGTCATTAATATGCAATCAATTATTTAATTTATGCAAAATTTATAATTGCTCATGTTCAGCTTTTAAATTTTATGTAGTTAAAATCACCTATCATAGGTTAATTGCATAAAATTTTTGTAATATTTTATTAAATGTATATATATTATGTTGATTAATTACTGTTATGGTAATTAAATTTTTGAAATAAATAAAATTAAGAGAGTACTATATTAATGAAAATTATACCCTATTGGTATAATTCTATTAATATAGTTAGTAGGTGATAATATGAGTGTTAGAATTATATATTAATTTTTTAAAATTATTAAATATCCTATCAGTGTTAGGTTTTAGAAATTTAGCATGTAGTTCTTATACTATGTTATAATACTTATACCCTATCGGTATTGAGTATTATAACATTATACTGTAAATAATTACATAATTATAAAAAAAATTTAAGCATAATTATTGTTCAAACATGCTATGTTGTTAATTTATGATTAATTTCATAAATTTTAATAATTTTCCTCAGCTTCTATTCCTATGCAACTGGCCTCTGTGAAAACTTTAAATAGCACCAATCATGAGAATTGGGTGGAATCTTTGAAATTGTATCTAGCGGTCTTAAATCTTGATCTGACCTTGCATGAAGAAGAATCAGAAATCAATGAGGAATCAGCTTCTGCTTAAAGAGCACAACATGAAAAAATGGACCTATTTCAATAGAGTCTGTCTAATGGTAATAAAATATACTATGGATAAGACTATAAGGCAGAGTATTCCTGATAGTCAAAAGGCAAAAGTATTCCTGGATTCAGTAGCCTAAAAATATGTTAAGTTTGATAAAGTTAAAAAAGGACATTATTTGTCTTTATTGGAGAAGATTGTGTATGATGGAGTGAGTGATATTTGAGAGCATATAATGAAACTGATGCATTATTACAGCCGATTGAAGAGTATGAATGTTAATTTAGGAGATAGTTACTTAATTGGTGAGTTTGGAGTCACTTCCTCCTTAATTTGATGTGCTAAAAACATCTTACAATACTTAGAAAGGAGAATGGACCACTAATGAAATGATTTCTATAGTGACTTAAGCAGAAGAGGATATAAAGAAAATAAAGATATATGTAGCAAATTTTATCTCTCATGGTTCAAGTTTTGAACAAGCAAATAGGCCCTTTTAGAAGGACAATAAGGGAAAATCTAATCATGAAAGGAAGAAAAATGATATGAAGGAGTAGTAACATAAGCCTAAGAAAGCCTTATTCAAAGGAAACTGCAAATTCTGCAAAAAGTATGGGTACAAAAGGGCAGACTGCTTCAAATTCAAGAAATAGCTTGAAAAGAAGAAGAAAGAAGCTGAGAAATCTGAGGAAGTCAAGTGAGGGTGAAATGGTTTTGAAACAGGGAAATGGAGACAAAGTACAAGTTAAACATATAGGACGTCATTTCTTTATATCTTTCCATTGGTTATGTTTATAATTGAAAAACGTTATTTTTGTACCTTCTATGAGAAGGAATTTAATTTTCTATAACTTGTTTGGACCAAAATGGATACTTATGTTTATTTGAAAATAATAATTTTAAGTTATATTATGACTCTTGTATTATTGGAATTGGTACTTTAAATAATGGTTTATACTAAAATTGATTTAGACAATACTTTTGAAAATTCCATCAACATAGTTATTGGAAATAAAAGGCTAAGATTAAATAAAACATCTTCAATGCTTTGACATAGAAGATTAAGCCGCATCTCCAAGGAAAGAATAGAACGATTAATAAAAGAAGGAGTTTTATCTAAACTTAACTTATTAGATTTCAGCATCTGTGTTGATTGTATCAAAAGAAAACTAACATCTAGAGCTAAAAAAGGGAAGAAGATCAAGAAAGAAAGTATTCTAGAATTGATTCATACTGATGTGTGTGGGCTCATCTTACCCAATGCAATGGGAAGCTTAAATATTTTATCATCTTCATCAATGACTATTCAAGATTTGGATCAGTGAAGCTTCTTTCTGAAAAGTTTGGAGCATTAAAAGCCTTCAAAAGATTCAAGGCTGCAATTGAATTAAAACTAGAAAAGCAAATCAAATGTACACATTTAGATAGAGTGGTAAATTTTATGGTAGATATGATGAAACTAGAAGATATCCTGGTCCTTTTGCAAGATATTTACAAAAGTGTGGAATAGAAGTTAGTTATACTATGCCTGGCACACCAAAGCAGAAGTTGCAAAGCAAAGGAATAAAACACTCATGGAAATGGTACGATGTATGCTAACTCATTCTACTTTATTAGAATTTTTATAAGGTTTGTTTGCTGATACTTTAAGAATAGTTACATATGTATTGAATCAAGTTTTGAGCAAATCTTTACCAAAAACTCTATATTAAGCTGATGTATGGTTAGAAGCTCAGGCTTGAAATATTTTCATTTTTAGGGCTACAAAGCTGAAATTAGACCTTATAACCCATATACTAAAAAACTTGAAGCAAGAATAATTAGTAGGTATTTCATTGGTTACTGCATTAGTTCAAGAAGAAGAAAGTTGTATTGTTAATCTCATTCATCAAGAGTTTTTGAGTCAAATCATGCTGTTTACTTTGAGAATGAATTGAATAGTGAGAGAAAGTCACCTTAAATCTCTCTAGGAGAAGAACAAAATAATATCTCCCAAACGGCTAATAAATAAAGTGTTATTCCTCTAATAGTGCCTTTTGTTGTACCATTTCATATAGAGCTGCAAATTGATTCAGATTAACCTGAGATTGAACCAATCCAACTAATGAATGAATCAAATTATATAATTGAGGAAGTTCCCCTAAGAAGATCATAGAAAACTCATCGTCAGATAATTACAAATGATTATCTAGTTTATTTTCAAGAACATGAGTTTGATCTAAATGATGATTTTGATCTTATTAGCTTCTTAGAAGCTATTTCAAGTTTCAATTCTTTAGAATGGATTCATGCCATGGAGGATGAAATAAAGTCAATTCATAAGAATAATGTATGAAATTTGGTGGAATTATTTGCAGGATGTAAACCAGTTGGTTACAAATGAATTTTAAGACCAAACGAACTGCTAAAGGTGAGATTGAAAGATACAAGGTCGGATTAGTAGTTAAAGGTTACACGCAAAAGGAAGGAATTGATTATAAGGAGAACTTGTCACCAATCTTGACCAAAGATTCGTTTCGAGTTATAATAGCTTTGGTAGCTCATTTTGATCTTAAGCTACATCATATGAATGTAAAGATTGCCTTTCTTAATAGTGAATTATTAGAGATAGTTTATATGAAATAACCAGATAATTTTCAAGAGAATGGAAAAGAGCACTTAGTTTATAAGTTAAATAAGTCAATATATGGCCTGAAACAAGCATTCAGGCAATAGTACTCAAATTCATGAGATTGCGTCCTCTCTTGAATTTAAAGAGAATGCAATGGATCAATGCATCTATTATATGATGAGTGTGGGCAATTTTATGATCCTTGTATTATATGTTGATGACATTCTTCTTGCGAGTAATGATGTAAATCTTTTAAACGAGACAAAAAAGGCATTGTCACAAAATTTTGATATAAAGGATCTTGAAAATGCATCTTTTGTGCTTAACATAGAGATCCATCATGACAGATCCTGGGATTTGCTTAGTTTCTCTCAAAAATCATATATAGATAAAGTGTTTAAAAGATTTAACATGACTTTATGCTCGCATAATACTACACCTATTCAAAAGGGTGAAGTATTTTCAAAGCCCAGTGTCCTCAAAATGATGATGAGAAATCTAAAATGGATATGGTCCCATATGCTTTCGCTGTTGGTAAGCTTGACGTATGTCCAGGTATGTACATGCCCAAATATTGCTTTTGTAATTAATGTACTTGGGAGGTACCTAAGTAATCATGGTCAAAGATACTGGATAGCAGCTAAGAAAGTTATGAGATACCTGCAGGGTATAAAAAATTATATGTTAACTTATAAAAGGTTCAGTGATTTGATTTGTACAGGTTATTTAGACTCTGACTTTGCAGGTTGTCCAAATGATAAAAATCAACATCTGGATATATCTTTATGCTTGCAAGAGGAATAGTATCATGGAAAAGTGTCAAACAATCTTTAATAGTATTCTCCACTATGAAAGCAAAGTATGTCGCTTACTATGAAGCCACTCGAGAGATTGTATGGTTAAAGAACTTTATCTCTGAATTTTGCTTAGTTAAAAACATTTCAAAACCCTTTAACCATTTATTGGGACAATACTATTGCTATTAGTTTCTCTCAAAACAATAAAAGTTCTTCTCGCACAAAGCATTTTGATGTGAAATATCAGTTTGTGAGAGAGAAAACATGCAAGCATCTTACTCATATTGAACATATTTCAACAGACTGTATGCTTGCAGAACCCCATTAACCAAAAGCCTAACTATAGGAATATTTAAAGACATGTATTGGGTATAAGCTTATTGATCTTTTAATGTTTTTAGGTTAGTGAGAGTATTTGTGTATTTTGAAACTTAAATTGTGTTGATCTCGAGATTTTATGATATTACAATATTGTCATTTTATCATATTGTAAAGTACACTTATTGTATTATAGTAGTATAAGGAGATATTAAGACTCTATCTCAAATTATTGTAAAGCATCTTAGGCAGATGCACGAATCATTTTGTATATTTTTGATTATGCACACATTTTATTTTGTTTCGTCCTTTAGAATAGATATTTCATATATGTATATTTTTTTAACCTTATCGAATGATCAAATTTGCATTTAATGAAATCTCATATTTGACCTATGCCTGAAATGGTATGAATTGTATTAATGACATTGTTTAAATGTGACCACATATTGTAATTCAAAATTATGTATTAAAATGTGATTGTCCAATTGAGAAATTGTAAAATAATTTTGTGGACTAACATATTTTAATATATGATTGAATTAAATAATAATTTAATGTCACTAATATAATAATAATACCTAGACTATATATATATTGTAATATAATTATAAAATGTGTGTATATACCCTAATTCTTGGTTAATTGTAATAGGCCAATTAATTCTAGTTGAGTTATAATTACGGTTTGGATTCCTACCCACTTCCTTATAAGTTGAGTTACAGTCTCCCATCAAATTGTAGTTTTATTATTCTCATAATTCTCTTTGAGACTCACCTGATGACGTATGGGTAGTGATCTAATCAATTGACATCATCCTTCGTCTTCTACAAATTTCTCGATCGGATCTCGTGGATGCAGCAGAAGAGTCAGGTAATTCGAAAAACTCATTGTTTTTATTGGTGCAATTCTTGTATTCTTCTTTATAAATTTATGATTATATGAACATTGAAATATTTTATTGATGATAAAATTCTTACATGTTTTTGTAGTGAATCCTTAGGCAATAAAAATATTTATAATTTATAAGTACTTGGCAAGAATTTCAATTCTATTGTAACATAAAACTTAACCTAAACAGAAAAATAATTTATATTAAAAAATTATAAATTAATAATTATTTGGACTTGGTTGAAACTCAACACTTACATTCCATATTCACTTAAGTTATCCCCCGCTACTGTAAATTCTAATTTTTTTTTTTAATTATGATAAGGCGTTTTCGGTTTCCTATTTTAGATAAGAGGGTTTTTTTGTATATGGCGCCCAAAAGGGAAGGGTAGTTCAAATGTTCATATTATTTTCAATCTGTTTCACAATGCGGGGTCCTTTTATTAATAATTAATTTATATTCAACATTATCTCAAACAACTTGTTCCGTGCTCGCCTCCCAGAGGCTGTTACAAAGTGTAAAGCTGTATATATTTCATGCATAATGGAACAGTTAAATCAACCTTTTAGACTTCAAATTAGATATATATAAATATAAACTTATATTATATATGGTCGTGGACGTAGGTTACGGTCTTTATCAAGGGATTATTTTGAATAGGATGCATATTTATTGAATTGCTATAAATTCCAAGTCTCCTTATGCTGTATTTTACAGAAAAATGACAGGACAATTTCTCACGTAGGATATATCTTAATCCGTCTCGATATCATATGTTTTCTTAACGTAACCATTTACCGTATAAACTTCTTATTCGAACTATGAAGAAAACTTTGCTTCCATCGTTATTGTTGAATTTTAATTTTTTGTATTTGTGTAGTTCATATTTTTTCTTCTTTTTTTCTGAAGGAACTAACGTATTAATTAGAACCAAGAGTTCAAGATACTGTTCACAGATGTTGAATAACTCATCTCTTATGCGCATATTTGAAACTTGAACATTAGCTGTGTAAAACTTGAACCCATACGAGATCATCGGCAAACCTCCTTTTCATATCTCTATATGCATGGTAAATTGCGTCAATAAAAAGTTGCTAAGTTAAAGACTAGATGCCCTTATCACAAAAAATAAAAAATAAAAATAAGTAGATGCCCTGAAATTAACTAAAATTATTAGAATATTTAGACAGTTCAGTTAATTTTAATATTGAACCAATCTTCATTAGTAGTTTTGAATATTTAGTGCGAATTCTGCTCAACTTCATAATTAATTAATAATATTTGGCAATTTGAGGGTAGCGGCCAGAATTTCTTAGGCATGAAAAATACCTTCCTTAAATAAATATTTATCTCCGTTTATACCAAGCTTGTAGTAGGAAAAATAATATATAAATTAACCCTTTAGGATATGATAGAAATTTGAAAAATAAAAAAAAATGGAAGTTTTTTTATATATTTCCTGTGAATAATTTTATAATGACCGCATGTATTTTAGAGAAATTAAAAATGAATAAAAGAAGAGAAGTTTTGACTGTTATACATCTTTATTTCTGCTTTTTATTAAAAGTTTTGAAATTTAAAGGTATTTTATAGAGTTTGAAGGGTTTCATCCAACGATAGACATAATTTTTAAATTTAAAAAGATATTGAGTTTTCATTTGAATTTGAAAAAATATATAGTTTCATTTCCAAAAATCACAATTTTTTAATCCAAAACGACATAACTTAACATCTTTCAAAAAATACACTTTATTGAAAACACATATGATTCAATTTTTTGAGATGATAATTACTTGTTTGCAAACAAACACCATAATACCATACATGAAGAGGGGTGGGTCAAAATCGACAAATATGTTATATTTATGATTATAATATTACGAAATGATTTAAAACTTTCTATTTGTTGATTAAATTTGCAGGTATTTTATTTACAAAAAAGGTCTTAAAACATTTATTGATATAATAATTTACTTTCAATCAGCAATTATATCGATAATGATAATTAATATAGTGTGTTAATCAATCTTGGCCAACATTTCCCTCCTGTTACTTTATGGAGCTTGGACATTTCTGGAGGCATCACAGAGAGAAGGAATTAAGCAGAAACACACAAGTACAAGCATTGGACGACGGCCAGAACCAAATGATGAGAGGATTTGCAGGCCTCTTTAGTTCCAACTTCCATTTTTGCGTAACCTTGACGTGATGGATGATTCATGCACTATATATAAATACGGTAGATTTTATAGTGGTACAAAAATTTTAAATTTGAAGTGATATAATGGTTTTAAAAATTATTAAATTTAAATTATTTAATAATATTTATTAAAAAATAAATAATTATAATTAAATATTTTTAATTTAATAATTTTAAATTTTATTATATTATTTCAAATTTTAATAGATACTTATAAACGTTATTCAATGATTATAAAAGATAACAGCACAACATAACAGGAACCCATAAATGTTGGTAGAGTTTTTAATTTAAATAATATTTGATATTTTTTAAAATTTTATATTTTTATTTACGATTTGATATCTATTTTGTGTATATATATGTTTAATGACTTAACTATTCTTTTATTTTAAAAATATTTAAGAAAAGGATAATTTGAATTTTATCTTTTTTTAAATAAAGATAATTTAAATCGAGTCTTTGACTCAATGATTATTACTGATCGGTGTCTTTAATTATTACTTAGCAATCATCAATTAGAAATTTATGTTGTATTCAATTCAATTACCTTCGCTTTATTTTCATGAAAAATAATTTTAGGAGAGATAATCTTACTTCTTTATATTTATAGTTATAAAATATTAATATAATAAAAAATATTTTATTTATTATATGCAAGAAGTTAAAAAAACATCTATTATTTTTAAGAGAATGTTATGTTACACGAATTTGATGACCACAATGTACGCAATATTATAAAATTCCCTTATTTTTATATAAGTAAATAAGCTCTCTTCTTATAAATAAACTTGTCTTCCGATGAATCCTAACTTTGACAAGTCATTTTCTGTCGCTATCAAAGCCTCTATTTCGCTTGCCATCTTTTCTTTGCTATTGTAATAAAAAAAGATTTATTTAATATATTAGTATACACGTAAAGTGCGAGCAATATAATATGAAAAAATAATGTGGGGGTTACAAGGTATTTTAAAGAAATAAACATAAAAGAAAAAACAATGGCAAAATTAGAACCCAATTCCATCAATGGTTAAGTTTTCTATTTCTTTTCTATGGAAGGCATATCCTTTTTAAAATTTTTAAAATTATGTAATTACATAAAAATTTATTAAAAACATATTTATATAAATCATTTTATTTTTAGATTTCCTTCTAGATCTATATTTATTTTGGCAAAAATATTTTTTATAGAAATATAATTATAAAGTAATAAGATAATGAAAAATATCTCATATATTTAATATTAAAGATAAAAATTTGATGAAAAATAACTCTTTTTCTTCTTTTTAAAAAGAAAAATTACTAATTTACATGATCATAATTTTGAATATTATTTTTTAACTATCAAATATAAAGAAATATATTTTATATAATAATAAATGATATTTTTATAAAAAATATATCTTTTAAGAAAAAAAAACTTGAATCGCATGTTCTGGAGAATCTAGAAAATATGTGTGCGATGCGAAGAAAGGATAATTTAGGGCTGGTCTCTCACGAGATCTGTCAGTGCAGTATGAGGAAAGCATGTGGGTGCGGTTGATGACCTAACCACGTGTATGGGCCTCTCTTCTTTTGTTGAATGAATGAATTCAGTTGTTTTGAAACGAGTCCATTTGTCCACGGCATGACCATGAATGTCTGATTGCAGAGTACATAGAGCTCTCGGACTGTCCTTTTTCTTAGTGAGTGGAGGTGTTATTGTCT